>JAZGTK010022717.1:0-10182 GCA_036877625.1 Ambastaia sidthimunki | reverse complement strand
GCAAGCGGCATTGGCAAGCGGCATTGGCGCGGCAAGACCGTTGAGTGGCAGTCGTGTCACAATCACTAATTCTGCAGCTGTAGAGAACATGTGACGCGACCGCTTGCGTCAGAATCGAGTAATTATTGTTATTTAAACACGTAGAATACTTGAAGACTACGGAGCCTCGCTAGGGTCATGGTGGAAAATATTTTTAGACTGCACTTTTGCGTTCCCTCGCAATACCTTTTGCGTTCCCTCGCAAAACTTTTTGTATTCCCTCGCAATGCAATGCAAAAACGTTTTTTGATTAATTATTAAAGGGGCATTTTAAATTGGTAAATGACAAAACTCACTGATATCTGCCCACAGTGAACTCCTCTATGCTCACAATAAAGATCAATTCATTCTACTGTACACTTTTTAAGTAATTCATCTTCAAAGTCACAAGATCTGTCAATATAATTGAACCCAAACGTTTTTTTGATTCATTATTAAAGGGACATTTCAAATTGGTAGTTGACAAAACTCACTGATATCACTGATGTCCCTTTAATCATGAATAAAAAAAACGTTTTTGTTCAATGATATTGACAGGTCTTGTGAGGAATTACTCAAAAGGTGTACATCAGAATTAATTAGCCTCCTCAAAATATCCTCCTGGTTTAATTATGTTGATTTACATATAAAAGTTCATCAATATGATCAGTTTATATAAAAGTTACGTTGTTTGGTTACGTAGGAGCTTGCGAGAACGAAAAAACATATTTGCCAAAATATGCATTTTGTATACGTAACCGCCCTGATTACTAAACGTACCAAATTAAAGTGTGATAAAATACCGTATTGACCTGCGTTTAAAATTGAAATGTTGAAATGTTTAAATCTGATCATGCCAGTAAGCTACAAGCTTTAAAAAACAGATTCCACTTCTGAGTTCACGGGGGATGGGGAGAGGTGTGAATGGGTGTCTTTGAAAGAGCAGAGCTTTGAATTAATGTCTTACTGCAGGGTGACATATAAACGTAAAACGCTGTAACACTGACAAGAAAGTATAAACTCCAGACGTAAACGAAACACATCATATGCCTTTTATAATCGTAATGGTCTTAATTTACGTAACATATTAAACTATTTTAATGTTAAATATTATATATTAAAATACTGTATACAATACATTTAAAGAATAGGATGGAAATACATGAAAACCCAGCATTGTCCCATGATTAGAGACGTAAACAAAGAGATACGTCTCCAGCAAGCGCAACAATGGATTAACCAGGAGGCGTTTCAAGACGTTATCTTCACTGATGAAACAACAGTTTCTTTAGGTCGCTTTTACTGTGTCGTTCCACAAGACATGAAGAAGGGTCTCCAAACCAAAGCCAAAACACCCACTGAAACTTCATGTGTGGGGAGCAATATCAAGAATAGGACCGGGGTCTGTTGCAATATTCGAAGGGATCATGGATCGTTCTTATATGGATATGAATCCAATTTCGATGGTGTGGCACGCTCTGAAGTACTACATTCGAAAGAAGGCTAAATCGACTACAAAGTCTTGGTTGCTGCCATAAATAAATTCTGGTTTGAAGAACTCACAGAGGCGGCATGCAACAATTATATTAACAGACTGTGTACTGTTCTTCCAGTTGTTGTTGAGCGTCAGGGTGGCCACACTGGAATGTAACGAATTTTCTTCCAGACCCTTCTTCCTGTCTACATGCATTTCCCATATTTTCATTTTTTTCATGTGAATATGTGGGCAGAATTTTTTTTTTAACTTGTTTTTTTTACCTGTTTTTAATGACGCAATTAAACGCGTATTAGTGCCTTCATGTTAAGTTTGTTGTTTTTTTGTTTGTTTCTGTTGTACAATGTAAAACGAATGTAAAAACATCATAACCTTTATATCCACAACAAACGTATATCTATACATATTTATCTTGGGACTTTAAATCAAAATTGTGAAAATAAAATGTAAAAAAAACCAAGGGAATGAAAAACCCGCTAATAAAGAGACATAGAATCAAGAATAAACTGTTCAAAACCTAGCCGTTGCCAATGTTTACAAATGAGCGAGGTCCGGGGTGGAGTGTCAATAATTATACACAATATTACCAATAAATGCTATAAATCATTCAACTTTCATAAATAATAAAGTTAACAAATGATAAGCGTATACTTATGAACAGGGCTTAATACTGTGGCTAGTGGTTTTCCATAATAACTAAATCGTGCCTAGGTGGAACGAAGCGGAGCGTAGTCTAATTGTTAGAGAGTGATTCATTTCTGAAACGAATGAATCATTAAGCGTTTCTGCGCATTCACAAAGACGCGCATTTGCTGCGGCTGCACGTTTAAAAACCTGGCAACCGTTTAAAACCGGGCAACCGTTTAAAAGCCTGACAAGCCTACTGCGGAAACATTTCCTAATTTATGACAACATATCCCCAATGTACCAATATACAATGTACACCTTAAAGGTAAAATTATGATCTTTCATTTGCAGCAATACACACAAATTACATATTTTTGTCAAAAAATCTCACAATTCAGTCACTTTAACCGGAAAATCACGGGGTAACAACTATTAAAACAAATGTACAGATTTAATTTACAAATCCAAAAAAAAAAATTTCTACAAGTTTTCATGTTATTTTAGATCCAGTACATCGAAGCCTAAAACAAGTCGATGTGCCACCTGGTGGAACTTCTGGGAAGTGTAACAGTTTTTTTTTTATTCTAACAGGTCAGACCAGTCGTGCGCAATCTGCATGATGGCCTTCCAGATCCTGCATGAAATTTTTTTTTAAGGCCAGATCTGTATCTTCTACCAGACGTGTAACATGGCAAAAACAATATCTCACATCCCAAATTATTTAATTGCAAAGTTAACACCTGCACCCTCTGGGCCATTCCGTAAATTGCAGGGTGATCACACTTCCTAAGTGTAAGGGTTATCAGGATCTTTTGATCATAGCAGACAAGTTTCAAGGTGGGTTGTGGCTAGGGCTGCTCAATTATGGTAAAAAAAATCACGATTATTTTGGTCAATATCGAAATCACGATTACTTAACACGATTACTTATTGACTTCGGCAAAGACAGTTTAAAAACAGCAAACGTGAAATTTTCCTTCATCCCTTCCTTTCACTTAAAATAACTGAATAAGTAAATACTCAAATGTCCCATATAAGATAGCAGGGCTTGAATTTCGGCACGGGATTGCGCATAATTTAAACCATTCCTGCAAGTTTAACTTTTATAATGCGATAAATTCACGCACAAATGTATTTGCTTCATCCCAGATCAAATTATGAAATACATCAACAGACGCGAAAAAAGAAACCATCGGTTTAAACAGTCTGTCTTTATTTTAGAATGTAATTCCACAAACATCTCTGACTGACGCAGAGCCCTTTAGCGCATCAGTGTCGCACTGATCTTATCCTCACAAGACTGTGTGACGCGCTCTAATATTCTGAGTTATAATGAGATACTTGTGAAGATAGTATCGGCTTCCAAATTGTTATTTTATTAAATGCTGTTTTGCTCTTTATAGCGTGACCGGATAGAGCGTCCCTGCCGACTCATAACAGCCGCAACGAAGCGTGAGTAAATCATCATCTCCCTGTCTTGAAATGAGCGTTTTAGTTAACATGAATGAACATAGGACAGTATGTAAAAGTCTCCTGCTTACTGATATTCATCACCTCTCACGTAGCAGGAGAAGTGTGCGTCATTTGGAACACATGACAAAATAGCAGAATGTAATTTTATTTTAATAAAATTATTTTAATAATAATGGTTTTTTGTCGATATCACTGTTTTTGTGATCGTTTGGAGCCAAAATCAAAATTCGATATTGCACAGCCCTAGTTGTGGTTTTCCCGTATTAAGAAAGGCCCTGCCACTTTCACAACTAAAGTATTAGTTCGAGATGTCATTCCCAGATGGAGCAATGCCAAACAGCACTGATTCTGACCAGGGCACACATTTTACTGGTCAGTTGTGTTAAGACATCCGTAGACATTTGGGGATTTAATGGCACTGTCATTGTCCAGGACACCTACAGTCATTACACATGGTTGAAAGTGTCAACCAGACTCTAAAAAACAAGACTGGAAAAATATAGAACAACAGGGCTAACATGGGTAGATGCTCTTCTGTTAGTTCTGTGCAGTGTCTATTCATCAGCTAACAAAGGGCTAACTGGGCAGAATTCTTTAGAGGTCATCAAAGGCCACCAATGTCATTCCAGATCTTGCTGATCTGTGACTGATGTGCGTTTGATGCCACATTCACATGTATTACATGACTTTGACTGAGGCTATACAAAAGATTCAAAGACAGGTTCAGGAAACATGTAAATTACCCAAGAGGGGGACATAACATAGACCATGTACCCTAGCACAATGCTAAGAAATTGCAGCATTTAGGCCTAGAACCAAAATGGGAGTGTCCTTTTTTAGTCTTATCCCCCTCTGCAGTGAATTGTTAGGCAAGACTAAATGGACACATGGAAAAGACACTGTAAATTAGCTCATATTCCCCAAAATCTGAACAAGACTGGTGAATTACTGTAAAATGAAGTCACAAGGCAGAACCTTGTCTTTTAGTGACTTGAAGACCAGCCTCATGATGAAGATAATAGGGGTTGAAATTCGGTTGTATTGAAATTTAATCCACATAATTGCCATATTTATGCCATATGCCAATATTTGGACCAGCTTTGGATCCATTTGAAGGCATTTTTAAATTTGCCTAAAATGTTTGTCGTAGTACTGATTATGAGAGTTTGCTTGCTTTTAATCAATTTGCATTATAATCATATCACCCAGAAACAGGTCATGATGTTTAAGACAGAAAAAGTTACTTTCAACGATCTTACTGTTTCTTCGTCATGCCGACGATTGACAGGTGCGCTAAGCTCCGCCTTTCCAACACTAACTGCTGAAAGAGTTTTATTATAAGATGACTGTGCCTTGTCCTACCAGGTTCATGCGATCCTTCAGGTCTTTCATATCTCTCTCGCGTGATTGGATAATTCTCTTAATGTCACTAATACGAGGGCCAAAGTTAGCAAGCTCGCTCTCCAGCTTGGACTTTTCCTTCAACTTTCCTTCAACTTTTCCCCCCAAAAAATATTAAACTGGAGTGTTAATACATGTAATGTATACATGTAATTTCCTAGCAATACATGTAATTTCCTAGTAATACATGTAATTTTCTAGTAATACATGTAATTTCCTAGCTATGTTTAATTCAAGAGTATGTGAATGTCATTTCCTAGGTATGTTTTATGTGAAGGGTACCTGCATGATGAGGGACAGATGTCTAGTCTTTGTCTGCTCCAGGTCACTCTGAGAGTATTTGAGTCTCATCTGCAGTCCATGAGCTTGAGATTGCACCTGATGAAGCTCTGCCTCCTTCCTCTTGGCCTTCATTTTCTCCTGATACACACACCACACTCAGACAGCGAGTAAACTGCCAATAGACCCTCAGCCAATGAAAGTGTGTGCTTTATCATACTTTTAACTCATCTGTAAGCTTCTCCTTTCTTTCTTTGAGTTTATCGACAGCTTTCTCATCCCAGTGTCGAGCTTTGGCCTTCAGGTCACTGGCACCTCCAGAGATCACACCTGACTTCCTGACCAGTGAAGAAGCAATTTTTTGAGTAACATGCTCCAGGCAAGTAACAAGACAGAAGGCTTGAATGCTGTAAATCATTGTTTATTTTGTTTATTATGATTATATGGATCATGCTACTCAAGCAGTTGTCTGAAAGATGAAAACAACAACTGAAACAAAAACATAACGTCACGACCGGGACATAAACTCAGGTCTCTGGTGTGACAAACTAACGCTCTACCACAGAGCCACAGAGGCAGTGTTTGACCCAAGTGAAACACTCCAGGCGAAGTTTAGAGTAAGATGATTTATTAAACAAAAGGCAATCAACAGAGGTTCTTCTCGGATCAAGGAATATATATATAATAACTGAGACAAAACAAACAACTCCACAAGGGGAGAAAAATGGCAAAACTTGAGACAAAAATAAAACAGACAAAAAGATCAGGCAACTAGAGAAACCTTGCTCGAGACAGGGAAGCGCTTGGATGAACAGGCAGTAACGGCCACGACTCCAAAAAAAACAAGCGGGGAACAATGGGAACAAACACAACTAAATACTCAAAAGAAAACAAGGCACAGGTGAGGCAAATACTACTAATAAGGACACACAGGTAAAGTAAATAATGTTAACAAGGACACAGAGGTGAAGTAAATAATGTTAACAAGGACACACAAGGAAGAAGACAACACTGGTTTTAATAAAGAAACATGAAAAGTGAGGTTACTTCTTAATGAATTTCTGGGCTAGCTTTTTGGATTTACCCGGACGGGCAGGTTGCTAGTTGCTAGCCAGACTCTTTGGTCGGCCCGGAAATTGGGGCTGTCCTGCGGCGGTGGTTAGCCTGACTCTAGTACCTCTGGGAGGCCCGAAGGAGGACGTGCCTGGCTTTCCTCCAGGTTAGCCGACAGCGCCGGACGAAGCGTTGGGCAGAGGGAACCCCCACTTGTGCCTCCTGCTCAGGGAATAATGGGGGGTATACCCAAACTGGCACTCGAAGGGGGACAGCCCAGTGGCCGAGGACAATGTAGGCAGGGTATTTCCTACATTGAAAATTTTTTGGCGGCCGCTAAAAAGATTTTTTTGTACCGCCAAAGCCTTATTTGATCAGTAATGGAGTATATGCGCAACAGACTTTCATTTTCTGCTAAACAGGTCTAGTTGTTTCCTGTTCACACATTTTGCGTATGCCTCGTTAAATATGAAGCTGATTTACTTAAGATGCCTTCAGATTAGACACGAAAGATGATCATAACCAATGTCCATCACATATGTGGATTGATATATAACAGTTTTTTTTTTTTATTCTTTTCACTAACATTTATATATAAATATCAAATAAAATTTCCACAATAAAAACAGCTAGCTCGTTTAACTGATTACCTTAAAAGTCAATTGATATCGCCATTATTTATTATGGCTATTAACCCTCTGGCGTCAACGGTCGCGACCAGCTCACATTTTTTAAGATCAGTGTAAAAGACACTAAAAATGCTCTGTCGATTTTGGTCATACAGATAAGTGATACATATCATTCGAAACTGTGAAGTGTCTACTTTTATTGTTTTACACTCATGATAAAAACAAAATATTGTGCTTTTTACAAAATAAAAAAAAACCTCTCTCCGTGGAGTACATTCTGAAACGCATTTGAAAATGAACTGTAACTTTGCGAATACTTGTCACACAAACACGAAACATATATATGCAGAAAGCTTAAAATGTCTATCTAAAAATGGAACCAAGGAGAAGTACAATCTTTCCAGTCTCACTTCATGACCTGTAATTAGCGGAGACTGCCAAACGGCCGGCACGATTCACATGGTGATTAGTTTCGGTTTCGCACACGCCCCCATTCGTATATACGCACAAGTTAGAGATTATTTGCAAAAATAAATTTTGTAAAACTTAATAAATTAAGTTTTTTAAATAAATGTGTACGTTATGTATTTTGCTCAGTGTTGGTTTTTTATACATGTGAAGTATTATGTACAATACCATGTAAGCGAGTAGGTTAGGCATAGGTGGGTGCGTGGGCTTATAACCATCCAGCTTCTGTAATACCCTGCTGAAAAATCCAGCTAAAACCAGCCTATGCTGGTTGGCTGGTTTTAGCTGGTTTAAGCTGGAAGTGGCTGGTTTTAGCTGATCTCCCAGCCTGGACAGGCTGGTTTTAGCTGGAAGTAGCTGGTCTCCCAGCCTGGCCAGGCTGGTTTTAGCTGGAAGTAGCTGGTCTCCCAGCCTGGCCAGTCTGGTTTTAGCTGGAAGTAGCTGGTTTAATCTGGAAGTAGCTGGTTTAAGATGGAAGTTCAACTGGTCTCCCAGCCTGGCTAAAATGGCCAAGCTGGTGACCATTTGACCCATTTATAAATTAATCAGTTTGTTTCACTTACTGACAAGGTTAAATTCAAGGTAAGTTTAGTATCATAGTTAGGCAGGCTAAATGATATATCTTAAATTATTGTAGTTGTTAATGATAATAATGTATCTGAGAAGAGCCTATAACAAAATTATTACAGTGGTTTCACAAATAAATTATAGTATAAATCTGTAGCTGTAACAGAACACGGACTAAGAGGTGAGTGATAACAAAATGGTTTATTGAAGGAGATGACCAGCACAGGATGCAGACAACACAGGTGATTAAATGAGTTCTTGGAATACTGGCGTGACTGGTCAGCGTGTAATGGCAGATGTTTTCTTTCACAGGAGGACAGGAGAGAAACCAGGATAAACGGAACAGGAGCCTTCAGGGAACAGAGATATTATAAGACGAGATATTATAACAAATAAAGATATTATCTGAAGAAAAGATGTTAAAGCATTTATGTCTGATGCTGTTTCATGGGACCAATTGCAGAGGCGAGTGACTGTCTGTAATGAGTTTAATATGTGGCACAAAACCAGAGTTTTGCGGAAGTGCGAAGATGTGCTGCGAATCAAATCTCTTGAAAAACAGAGCAATTTCCGTCCCCACTTCTGCTGTAAATGACAAAATGTTCTGTATTTCACCATGGCATCCATTCGTTAACTGAATGCAGCTCTCCCTTCTTCTCTTAGCACGACAGTAGGCCTTGCTGGTGTAAATTAGACCTTTATGTACGATCCTATTGTGTATCAGTACAGTTTCTGGCACTTGTCTCTCTGCTAAGATGAAGGCATTTATCTCCTCATCTTTTAACAGTTTAGTTGTGCCACTGTCTAAAACTGTGGTTTCCTGCCAACACAGGCATTTTTGCACTCTCGGATATTCACTGAATTCTTGGCAGAAGTTTAAAACCCGTTCACTGCTCAAATGTTTTGTTGCAAAGTATGCCAAGGCTTTATGCAACAGAAACTTGTTGACAATCTGAACAGCAACGCATTTGGTTCCATGGACCAACTTCAACAGACTGCCATTTGCACTTTCAAAGACAAAAGTGGAGTGTGCCCACAATGGACCCCACAGTTTCACTGACTTTGCAAGGTGAGTAAGAAGATGTACATTGAAAGTCATGGCTGTTTCTCCAT
The DNA here is from genome assembly GCA_036877625.1 of Ambastaia sidthimunki. Taxonomy (NCBI): domain Eukaryota; kingdom Metazoa; phylum Chordata; class Actinopteri; order Cypriniformes; family Botiidae; genus Ambastaia; species Ambastaia sidthimunki. The sequence continues at coordinate 1,059 of JAZGTK010022717.1, read as the reverse complement.
AAAGTAACTGAAATTTAATGACAAAATTCAAGAAGCATGACGTCTTCTTTGTTGACTTCCTCATAGGTAATAGACTCCTGTAAAAGGATGAAGACAGCAGAGACTAGTAGACCGAGATGTTTCAAGTACAGAGAATCAAGAACACCTTCAAGACATGGTAAACAATAAAAAAGCAACCAAGCTCTCCATTCTAATGCCTTCCAGTATCTGAACTCCTCAAGTGGCCTAGGCAAGTGGGTAATGAGATGTGGAGGTTGAATATTTCTGATGCGATTTTCTATTACCCGTAATGTGTCTGGTCTACCAATGTAATAGGGGTGGTCACAACTCTGAAGTAAAAGCTCTGTGATCTGTCTGGTTACACCAATAAGGACAGCATGCATATAATCAGGTACGAAGCCCCATACAATGTCAAAGTATGGCATGTTTATAAGTTGTGATGGACCTTTAATGCCTCTGACAGGCCTACCTTCAACTAAGGCTACCTCCATATCTCTTATCATAGACTTTGAGTCTCTGTCATCATATCCTGATGCTGACACAGTGTACTTGACCTGTCTTTCAACTAAAGCTTGAGGATGAAGACAGAAGCCACACCCGTAATAGCCATTAAATTGTGTGGTGTTCTGCATTGCAGGTCTTGCTTTGGAGTCTACACAGCAGCAGATGCCAACAATTTTGCTATTTACTTGAACAACACTTTTTGTCCACAAGACACCTTTAGAACTGAGTGACTTTGCTTGTTCTGTAAACGGCTTCAGGTAGACCTGCATAGATGGCTCATGAGTTCCAAACCACAGACCAGCAAGGATTACATGTTTAAATCTCATTTTAGGGGCAGTTCATTCAAGTGTAGCTGTATAGGCCATAAAGAGAATTTTGAAGATTTGTAAAGAGGGGACCCATCAGAATTAAAATTGTATGTAAAATTGTTAGGATTTGAAAGAACCCCACCCAGCTGTGACAACTTTTCATACATAACTCCATCGAAGATGTCTGTGTAGCGTATCAGCCGGGTTGGAAAGCGTTATTTAAAACACTATTGCTCTTCCGCTGAAA
>JAZGTK010022716.1:0-10183 GCA_036877625.1 Ambastaia sidthimunki | reverse complement strand
GTACTTGGATATGAAACATGTTAGTTTGTGTGACTTGAGTTTTCAGATTCTTTGTATCTTTTGCACAGAGAGGCCATTTCAAACATGAATGAGACGGACAACAGGAGAAAAACAACTATTGGGATTTTTGGAAAGTCGGGAGAAGGAAAAAGCTCTTTAATAAATGCAATCTTGGGAGAAGAGGCTCTGATTCCCTCCGGAAGTTCCGGTGCGTGTACAGCCATTACTACACAAGTGGAAGCAAATCTGAGTGACTCCAACTACACAGCAGAGATTGAATTCATATCTAAAGAGGTTTGACAGTATCATCAGTGTTTATCTTATTATGGAGTGTCTTTTAGTAAGACATAAACAAACCCGTATATTTCCGCACTGGCTGTTTTGTGTCTTTGCAGGAGTGGGAAAAAGAACTGCGAGATCTTTTTGAAGTTTTATCAGACAAGAGCGAGGACAGGAATGATGAAATGATTACAAGTGCAAAAGAAACGATCACAGCATTGTATGGAGAAGATGCACATGAACAAACATTAGAGGAACTGAAGACTAGCACCACGTATGATGAAATCGGTCGCATTTTGTTCACCCGTAAAAAAACCATCTCAAAACTGAGTGTGAGTTTTAACTCTTTAAAACAATTAGTTAAATCATTAAAGAGGTTAAATGTAACTTATTACACACCCAACAAAATGTAAAATAAATGCAACATTACTTTAAAAAATTGCAGAAGCCTTGTCTAATCCACCATTACTGTTTTCAACAGGCCACTGAATTTGCGAATGATGTTGCGTGTTACATTCAACACAGCGAGTCGAGTCCCGGTGGCTGGTACTGGCCTCTGGTGAAGAGAGTTAACATCAGGATTCCAAACTCTCTTCTGGAGCACATTGTACTTATTGATCTTCCTGGTTCTGGAGACTGTAACAAGACCAGAGACGACCTCTGGAAATCTGTGAATACTGCCTTTAAATACTAAATACTCTTGAACAGCTTCTGAACTGTATGATCACAGGGGTGATGTGATGCATTTATTGAGATTTTTTACAGAATCAGTTCAGGACATTTGCTTTGCATACGTGCTACACAACACACTGACACACACACACCCTCAACAATACAAATGATATGATAGCACAGCATTATCACAACACAAGTCACCAGTTTGACAACATGTGCTGCAGAAACACACAACAGTTAAATCAGCACACCATGCAAAAACTCAACACAGTCAGAAACGAGTTACAAATACAACAATTAAAATGCTGCAAATATAACTGTAGTATAACTGTCTACAAATATATCTGAACTTGATGTATGTACAGTAAGTACACTTTATAGTACAATGACCTTGTTTTGAAAGAGCAAGAAAAACTGGATTCTTCTGTTACACTTACAATAATGGTCTATTTAGTTAACATGAACTAACAATGAAACAATGAATCTTTTTTTACAACATTTATTAATCTCAGTATGTTTCATTTAAATAAGTATATCAATTCATTTTTGGACAATAGAATACAAAATACATTTCAAACAATGTAAACACAAAGAGAGCAGGTCTGAATGGGACTGAGTTTGATATCTGAAATGTTTCTGCTGGTAATTTTGTAGAAGCTGAAAGAATGTTCTTCTGTGTGGGTCATGAGCGCCATCAATCGAGCCACTACTGACAAAGGCCCCTGGGAGATGCTGAAACACTGTATTGAAGAACTGGGACCTGGAGGAGAGTGTAAAAGCATTAACTTCATCTGTACCAAGACTGATGATATTAATTCAAAGGCCTATTGCAGGTAAGGACTTAAGAAAATAAAATGACATGCATTCTGTTTCATATAACAAACACTTTTTTGGGGATTTTTGTCATTGTAAACTTGTTTTTGTTTTTAAGATCGGCCCGGCTTTCTGACACGGTAAGCTGTATGTAGATCTGGAACATTTTTTGCTTGAATATTATATATTCTATATTATTTTCTGTTTGTATGTCTTCAACACTTTTTACCTCCGTGACGTATGTTGTAATGTTAATAATGTTTAGCATTAAAAACATTATTCTGAATAGTAAAAAAACTAAAGAAATGTTTAATGGAGTCGCTGGTTTATTGTTGTGTCAGTTCCACCTGCAGACACAGATTTTACTTGACTTTTTTTTGCTTTTGTTTATAGTTTTATTTATATCACTGTTTTTCAGACATAGTTCATTATTTGTGGATTATTTTTTTAGACTCCGGCAGCAGAATGCATCAGTCACAGAAACAACTGCACGAAGAAAAAAATGAAAGAAAAGTTTGAAAGTTTGAATCCTGCAATCAAAGTAAAACTGTTACTGTTATTTAATCGTGTTTGTGTTTACTGTAATCTCCCGTTTACCGTTACTGTATTATTTTGAAGAAATTAATGGAGGGATGCAGCATTGATGTTTTTACCGTAAGCTCTAAGGCTTTCTTCGAGCAGAACCCAGTTCTGGAAAACACCGAAACAGGTAAATTACCGTTAACCAAACGGTTATAGTGAAATACAACAGAAAACATTAATTTAACATTACAGAAAACATTAACATTACAAAAAATAGTAATGTTGAAAATGATTCTGTAGAGATCCCAGAACTGCAGGACGTTCTGAAGGATGTTAACAGGAGCACCAACAGAGAACTGACCAGAGATTATGTCAATGAAGCAAAAGGAATTTTGTCTTTGATCCAGAGTTTCCAGCAGAATGCAGATGAAGGAATGGTACGAGCTCAAGCACTCGACTTCACCACAGAGACGTTATTCTCTCATCTTCTGCTGACGTTTCGATGTGTTTCAGGATCAGGAGAAGGTCAGATTCCATGATGAGTTGAAAAGGAATCTAACTGCAGCACTGAGACAGCTGGACAGTCAGTTTGTTGAGCTGTATAAAAATCTGAATCAGTGTCTCTCAAGAGGAGTAACTGAGTCTGTGGAACAATGTCTTGAGACGGCAAAGACGGGAGTGATTGAACGTGTAAGTTGATTTTATTTATGCCTCACATTTCAGTTCACGTAAGTTTTGCAGCTGCAATTAAACACATTTTTTCTGTTACACAATCCTAAAGCAAACGGATAACAGAGGATATCATAAAATCCTGAAAGCTTTGTGCAAGAATGAAGGACACTATTGGTCAAAAAACTGGAAGGAAACTCTTGATCTCAACAAGAATTTGGCCCATCACATGAAGAGAAACATAATTGAAGAGTTCTCTCTTATTTTCCCGTAAGATCTTCTGCATGTTTCTGTTTCATTCAGGAAAATGTTACTGAACTTAATTTCACACACTTCTCTTTGTGCTCTTAGTGTCAATGTCAAAACAGGAAAATCAGTCCAAGAACAAGTGGACAAGTTCAGTATAATTCAGAGTGACATTACATACCCCACATCTTCCATGTTTCATCACATTCAGAACTTCATCAAAATGCAGGTGAATTATATTCTACATACATTTATCCTCACTGCTGTTTTTTAAACTAAATTAATTAAACATCATAAGAGACCATATTTTATATTAGATATATTTATAAAAAATAAGCATAAAAAACCCTGACTGTAACATCTGCAGAGCACAGTGTTGAAATGAAATCTATTTCTCAGGAAAGCAAACTGAAAGCAACATGTTGCAGAGAAGTTCTGGAGCGAAAGAAAGAGATTTACAATTCCATCGAAAATACCATTCAGGAGAAAATGTCTGATGGCTACAAACGTAAGCAGCATTAAAACTAAACATGCGTATTTGTTACAAAGCCTTTTTATTTGAAACTATTTAATGCATTAAATTGCCATTTTTATTTTCCAGAACCCCAATACAAATATCATGAAAAGAGACACTTGTATAATTCAAGCATTGTGAATAGCATAAACATAATATTTGCTTTACAGTACAACTGGCTATGATTTAAAGCTGCATGACATATTTATTCATTTTATTTCAGAAGCTGCAAGACTTTCAGGAAAAGGATGTTTTAAGAGAATGCAGGACATTCTTATAGACAAAATTGACTTATTGAAAGACGACATGTTCAATGAGGCCAAACTGGAAGTGCTTAAAAGATTCAATAATTTGAAGGTATTTATATATTTAGTCTCTGTCTTTCTCTCAATTAACCTCAAACCTGGTTTAACAGCTGTACAGATGACATCATACCTTATTTAATTTGCAGCTGTATATAAAGGATTATCTTGAAACTGAGCTGAACAGATCAATGGACCTATTTCTTCTCCAAACCAGACTTCTGTGTAAGTAGCTGTGAGCAACATTACAAAACATCGCATCCAAAATGATGAAAGCTAAGCAGTGGTGAGCAGGTCAGAACCTTTAATAGATCATTACAATATCCCAGAGTGTTCCTCATAAATGAGGTATGAGGTAACCAATAATCCTCATCATTACACCGCTACTGACAGACTGTGTGATGTGATGATGAATATGATGATGACGCCCCCTGCTGGCCGTTAAGAGAAATCCTCCACAGAAACCTTCAGACTGGGACAAATGTATTGTGACTCTGTGTTTGTAGATGTTGATGCAATAACATCATGTCTTCTGTAGATGTCTCCAGAGAGCTTGAAGAGCTTGAGAAACTTTCAGAGGAACTGTCTGAATGAGGGGAACATCAGGATTCAGAGAGGTTTTGGAGAAACATTTTTTTCTGTCTTTTTTTCGGTGGTTAATAATTCTGTAGTTTTATGGTTATGTTATGGTTTTCTCTTTTTATTGGCTAGTTAAGGTTTTTAACACTTACACATCGTCTCATGTCATTTATTTTTACTGTTTTGTTTTTCATCTGTACTTTTAAATCGTACATGTTATTTGTTTTTATTTGTATGATGGTGAATGCAAGTAACTCATTTCTTTAATATTAATCCTGTGAGCTGGTAATCTTATGAACTTGCTATTGTCTTTCACACTGAGGGTTCTGCTGGATTAAGATCGGATCAGAACATCTCTGTGTTTAAATAATATGAAGCATTTATATCACTGTGCAGTTTCACTTTTCCTTCTATTACAATTTACATACAATGTTCATGATAAGAATAATCTGGGTCTTATTGTGGGTCTTTTTCTTCATCAACAATTTTATACCATTTTAGACCTTCCCAGTTTTACCATGTAATCATGTTTCATATGTTGTGATTAATTGCTTTGGTGAAAGTGTTTTTTATTTCTGGATGTTAAAGATGAAAAATAAAAGCATGTCTTTTACAGCACAGTGTAATTCAGTGAAAATATTACAGAATCTTCATCATATTTCACTCCAGTGACTGTTTGATGTTGAAAACACAAAGATGGAGCAAAAAATATGATTAAATATTATGATTTTTTCATTTTGTGTAACTGTTAGTCTGCATGTAAATCTTGTTTTTTATTAATTCCTTTCATAGCCTCTTTTTTTTTAGATTGGATACATTTGAAACTGTATGACCTTTAAATTGATGATCTTCATAAATGAAAACACTATTATAACAATTTTGTATATTATATAATATGGTCTCAAAAAACACTACAGATAAAAAAAGGCAGCATTATGTAAAACAAGCCATTCTAATGCTTTGACACATCAATAGTGTGAAACTATTTTAAGATTCTTGTAAAAAAGGTCTGTGAGGGGAGAGGTGTGTTTGTTTGGGGTGTGATCTTGTTTGTATGCCCTTATACTTAATTTACATACACAAACGTCATGGTTTGGTTATAGTGGTAGTATGTCTCATGTTCATTTAGTGTTTATTATTAGCTAAAGAACGTCACTAATGATGAAACAAAAGTTTATGCGCTGGAAGAATTTGTGCCATTAAAGTCTGTGGCAACAGCTACATAAAGCTTCAAAAACTTCTGAATGCAGATTTTTATACCGTACATTCTTAAAATTTAACAATAATAACAAAAAAATCCAGAAATTGTCCATATTTTGATTTATTGCAAAGGACCAGTCAGGAAACTCAAATTCTGGCAATACCTTTCTTTTCAGATTAATCAACAAAACTGAGGAAAAAAAGTTCAAGTTTATTCAATAATGCAACATTTAAACAAAAATAATCTTGCCTCTTTGTGATCTAGATTCCAGTTTAATTCATGGATTTCCAGCTTAATTCCCTGAGTTTGAAGGAGAAGCTGCGTGTGATGTCGTGGAATTCAAATGGGCTTAAAAACAAGAAAGAAATAGTGAAACTTGAAATAAAGAAACAAAACTGTGATGTAGTTTTTCTTCAACAGACACGTTCAGGTGAAAGTGAATTGCCGGAGGAGCTGGAAGGTTATAAATCATTCTACACCACACAAACATCAAACACTACAGGAGTGGCTATTTTAATAAAAACTAACATATTTGAGGAAGAAACCGGCTGCACAATAGAGAAAGATCCTACTGGCTGCTACATTCTGGTTAAATGTTTCCTGAACGGACATTTATTCACACTTATGAGCGTTTACAATTGTCACACTGATTCCAGACCCTTCCTGAAGCTCAGAAGTGTTCTGGAGAAACATGCAGAGGGCTTCTTGCTGATTGGAGGAGATTTTAATGTTGCTTTGAATCCATATGTGGACAGAACATCTAAAACGAAGAATAACAGCCACTCACTTTTCAGAGCAATTGTGGGGGAATTTATGACATCTTTTCATCTTGTAGACGTGTGGAGAAGACTTCACCCAACAGACAGGCATTATACTTATCACCAAACATCTATCAAATCCAGACTGGACTATATTTTTGTTCCAGAGGAGTCAGTGCAGTATATTGAGACGTGTAATATATTTCAAGATGAAAGCTGCTCTGACCATTATCCAGTTGTGTCTGAAATAATCATGCCCAAGGAAGAACACAAGAGACCAAGAGGTGTTCTAAAAAGCAGTAATAAGAGCAGCACTAATAGAGTGTCTATTGTAGAGGTCCAGGAAACAGTTGTGGATACATGGCTGAGAGTGAAACGTGCACACCCTGATCTGAGAATAAATCCCCACAAACGGCTGATGATTAGTGCCGGTGAGGTTGAACGAGCAATTCAGTCTTTGGTTCTGAACAATGTTAAACGTCCAGATGGTTTATCAGTCTTCTTCTACAAGAGTAACTCACACGTTCTCATTCCACATCTGTGTGCGTTTTATCACAACGTACTTGAGGAACCAGCAGACATCTCAGAGGCTTTCAGTGCGAGTTCTAAAGCATCTGAGACCCATCGCATATTTAATGTTGACTATCTGATTCTGGCCACCATCATGTCCAGATGGCTTTATGACCACCTACAATCCCATTCAGTGAACTACACTATTGGGGAAAACAAGAATACAGTGTTTTTTACCTTAAAAAAAAAGCTACTTGCGGTCAGATGGTCTGTCTTACAGCGTTTACTGAATAAAGAACAAGATAACGAAAGGACAAACCCACCTTTACTGGAGAAGTTTAAGATTGCCGTTCTCCACAAGATCTTGACAAACAGCCCAAGTGGTAAAAGAAAACTTCTCTACTGGGGCTGCCCTCTGACTCCAGTGCTGATGTTACTGTATCTTAAAAATGCTGCTCTAACAATGGTTAAAATGGTAAGGGACAAAAATGCATCCATCCATATTTCTAGACAGGATGTCATTGTTAGATTCTCCACAGAATTTGACATGAGCTTATTACAGCAGCTGAAAGAGAAATACAACCTCTGTGACTGTACAACTTTAGAATAAATCTGGTCTTATAAGCAACTGGGCTTACAAAAAGTTCAGTTTAGTGTTTCTAACTGTATGTATATATGTGTTTCAGTTCTTAAACATATTACAGAATAAACAAATGAGATGAAGATGTAAAATGTAGTTAATTTTAATAAATGCACAAATTGTTTTCTTCAGAGACTACATTCACTTCAAATCAATAAAATCAAATATGAATACAATTATAATTATTTTGTTCTTGAGAATTCACCAAAAAAAATCAAATGAAAGTAGATTATATGTAAATATATTACTGCAGAATATGTATCTTAATGTAATCTATATATATAATGTGATATATTCTCTTATATTATTATGTATAAATGAGATTTTTTTTGTGCGTATATCGTGATGTTTTCTGTTTTGTTAAAATAAACTGGCTTCATACTTACAATAACATATGTTCCACCAGCTGAGCTATAAAAACAGATATTTTATTATTATGCTTGTTATAGAGTCGATATTTATAACAGAACACAACATATGTATGACTAATTTCTCAAATAAAACCTTTTTCAAAATGTCCACAGTTGCCTGTTCATTCCTAAAACATGTTTTCTGTCTCCACCAGAGGGCAGCCTAGTTCAAATAATTTGCCTCTTATCGTTGTGGTGAGTTTGATTGGATAAAGTGTACACACTGTATTTTATTACAATTTTTATCTTTTAATACTACTAAAAATCGCAAATACTTTTTTTCTTGTTTAAATTGTATAGTAAATGAGACTAGAGGAATCTGAGAGGTATTAGGCGAGAGAATAGAATTTAAAATCAGGAGACCCTTTATTTAACACGCATAATAAAGCTAAAACATTACATGAACACATGTACTGCTAATCACTTTACAGTTAGCTTCAGTTTTTCCTCAGAACGACAATATTTCACTCAACAAATGAAAACATTTGCTCATTCTTTACGCTGAACTGCTGCTACAAGTGATTTCATTTCCACAAACGTCTGTATGACACCGAGTTAAAACAGTGTTTAAACACTGAGTCTGTATTGATCTGGGACACCACACAGTTCTTAATATGACACCAGGAGGAGCTGAAGACACTCTATAGATGAACTATGAGTCAATGAGTCACGGTTCTATTGAGTTCTGTTCTCCAGACGGTCTGCTCTCAAACACACTGACAGTAATTAACCAAAGTGTGTTAATGAACTGCTGGATACAAGACTGTAAGAACCACAAACCTGCTGAAAACACACACACACCTTAACATCAAAGATGCATCGGTCCAATGATAAAAGAGGCACGTATGTGGGGAGGGGGGGGGCTTATGTGGCAAGCAGAAAATAGAAAGCGAGTAGGAGGGCGACATAAAAGATGAACATTTATATCTGAAAAAAAACTGCTGTATTGTGTGATGCTGACCATTAGAAGCTACATACAACTGAGAGAGCGAGCGAGAGAGAGAAAGAGGGAGAGAAAGAGAGAAAAACTGAGGATGAGGGGTTTAGGAGAAAAAAGCAACAAAAACAACAGAGCTGTTTAGTGTCAGATGAGCAAACAGGATCTGAGATGTTTGTTAAAGTGTGTTTAACACTTGTTTGTCAACTAGAGAAATCCCAAACCTAGTTACCTGCTTACAGACGCAACATTTAAAGTCATCACAGATCCTGACTAACTATTCTAATACAGAATTACAAACAGCAATCCCAGAATGCAGTGCGATCAACTAAAAATAAACCCAGAACTTACAATATGTTTGAATGTTCTTATCACCAACCAATAACGTTAATACAACGTCTAGAACGTCTAGAACGTTCCTAGAGCTCTCAAAAAAACACTGTTTTTGTTCTATATAGCAAATGTTTGGGAAATGTTTTCACAACTTAAAATTGTCAGCTGAGTTCCAGTCTACGGTCATCACGTGTTCATTAAAATGTCGCATCTGGGCTCCGCTGTGATAAAATATCAGACGTCTAAACCCATCACTGCTGCTCTCATGACTGCATTAGCAGCACCTTCAACATAATTGCTTAATTGGAGCCTTTTCATTGGCTGTCAGTGTGTGAGGGGCTGTGAATGGTTGAGATAAGCCTGTAATTACGTGGCCAGTTTTCTGTAGAGAAAGATGCCGTCACGTGGCTCTCATGACCAGTGCCGGCCGCCGTCACCTGTCAGACAGACCGACACAAAAGACCACGAGTGCTTTGAAAGAACATGAAAGAAAAAACGTGACTTGATTCTACAGACATACAAAAACGTCTGTAATCTGCGAGGAGAGACACGCTATTAGCCAAGACCACAAAACAGAGTCCAGGAGTCAAATGAAACATGCTCTGATGTTCTGAGACTGATGTCACAAGAGTCCGTATGAAGAGACGTGATATTAAGCACAAACACAGAACAAAAAGACTTGTTATAACAATACTAATGTTATAAAAGCAGAGAAAAAGAAAGAAGATAATGAGAGGAGTGGAGAACATGACAGAAATAAAAAGGAAAAGCAGAGGAGAGCAAAGTAAAGAGGGA
>JAZGTK010022715.1:0-10183 GCA_036877625.1 Ambastaia sidthimunki | reverse complement strand
TCTAATTCTGGTCACCAGGCAGAATTCACCTGAAATGGTGTCTGTGTTTAAAGCGGACTGCTAGAAGCTATTTTAATAACAGTGTAATGTGTGGATGTGTGCTAAAGCACAGCTGGCTGATTGGTTATTGCTTTGTTTTTCAGAACCGAAGGCATTACGACACACTTTATGATGCATGATGCCACGTGCATCAAATAATATACATCACAAAAGTAAATCTTAAATGTGATAAATCGCTGGTTTATTAAAAGAAATAATGTGGGTTATGAACGGCAGATGAGTTTCCATGCTGTTCTAAACTGGTTTATGCTAGTTTTAACTTAGTTTATGGCCATGTTGCCATGATACCAAGCATGGTATCACAGCTTTATGCATGTAGGTGGCGCTGTTTTTCCCATCATGCACCCACCTCCAGGACCAAGGCTATGTCATAAGGATGAAGCAATAACTACAACTGAATGCGGCATAAGCTTGGGGGGTTGGAGGGTGGTGGTTGAGGAGTGGATGTTTGTGAATTATTGATGATCTCTTGAAAAAGCCTGGCACTGGCTGATGAATCCCTATAGCAACTGCTATAGGTGAAGAAAAACTTCACTGATTGCAAATGTTGTTGACTTATACTGTATTCCAAATGCCTCAGACGCTTTACATGGCACTCTGAAGAGAGAACAACCACACTGGTTGTGTTTCATCACTGTGTGCTGCACTTGTCCAATCAATGTTATTAACATATGCAAAGTATACAAAGTATACATAGGTGTACATATATACAAAGTATACATATTTGAAATCTTAAGACCAAAGATTAATTAGTAAACCACAATAAAGTATGAACAGTGTGAACATTATAGTCCAGGATTACATAAACCCAGGGTTAAAAATGACATTTAATAATGAAAAGCCCAGATGAAACTATGGGGAGAAATTAGGGAATAATTAGTTTGAAAACAGGACAAAGCTCTAACATGTCCAAGTTTGAACTCTCTTAAGACAAAAAACAGAAATAGAGTAAAAAAGAATTAAAAGCAGCTACAAATGGCATTAAATCAATGGGCAGATAATCTCAATAGGGTTTTGCATGTGCAAGGTCAGGCCGGGAGGATTAAGACTCTTAAGGGTGAATAAAACATCCATCTGGGACTTAATCCATAGGCCTTCAATAAATCAAGAAGCAGGACAAACATTTTTTTTTAACCTTAAAAGCACTTAAGAATAAGAACTCATTCTTGCAAGGAGGCAAGAGGTGTTTCAGTCACTGAATGTACAACAAAATTGATTAAGCAGGTCAAATTGGACTCAAATGCAATTGATTCCTGTACATCTACAAAAACCCCTGCCAGTTCTTTCATCAGAGACGCTCAACAACATCCAGGTGATGTCACTGGATCTGAGTATGCCTTTAATGTCAATGGCTATTCAATCATTCACTTATACAAAGACAAACATTCATACACACTCTTTCCCACACACACATTTAATTTGTGCATTTAATAGATTTTTTGAGTGATGACATTGGTACCGGACACGGTAAGGACACTATCAGTTTCCCAAGAGCTGTTTTCAGCTGAGTTTAAAGAACATCAGTACCTGGGGGCAATGTGATGGTTTGTATTTTGCAAAAGGTTACTGTATCATTATTCACCACCGGAAAATTTAAGAAGCTGGAAAGTTTAGCTGTCTGAATGAACTTTAGGACACAACCATTTTAAGCTCTATATGTAGGTTCTTCAAACAACCACTTCAAGCTGAATGCATAACCTTTGACCTTACATGGTCAGGTTGGTTAATAATGAGAATGGCTAGTAAACATGAAGTATTCCTGTTTTGAAACTCTTTGTATAGTAATTTTAAATTGATTGCACCTAAACTATATCAATGTCAAGCTATAACACATAAACTTACTATGAGGAGTTTATCTGATACTTAAATCCATGTGAGCAAATTATGTTCTTGTGTTCTTGTGTGTTCTATAACCTATATTCTATTCTCCAACAGATGCATAATCCCAATAAAATCGTGCAGGTTATGATGACCATAACTTGATGTATGCGTAGCCCTCTGGGAAAAAGACTGTCAGCAATATTACCGGCAAACCACTTTTTTGCCTTCTTAGTGAAGCCCTGAGGGTTTTTGAGGGTAAAAACAACATTGAAACTTACTCCCTGTGGAGAATTTGAACAGTATTAGTGGGGTTTGACTAAAAGCCTAAAAATTACTTCACAAGGGCTTCACAAGTCTGTCAGGTGGGTCTAGTGTGACAAAACCTGTACTTGAAAGTGACAAAACTCCACTTGAAAGTGAGCAGTGGAGCGTTTGAACTACAGACAGTGATTCATTCAAGCCTGCAGATGAACGGAAACTGTTCTGCTAAACCAGATGCCTCCAGCGCTCACACTATAACACCCAAAACAGAGATTCACACAGTGCAGAAGACAAAGATTAGAGATAAGTCCAGATGCATCTGTGTACCTACCATCATAGTTGACGATGATGATGGCGAGCATGTAATCCTTGCCCAACATGGTGTCTCAAGAAAGCCCCCTGAGGTTAACTCAGAAACATTCCAGTTCGAAATGTCCCAACACCACCTCCAAACTCTGCAGCACACACAGGTACAGGCTGACCACCACACTCAACGCCGAACAGGCAGAGATACAACCCGCATGCCAAGAGGATTAAAACACTCTCTTCTTTTTCTGTCTTTCAATCTCCTGTTTATTGTACCGCCTGGTAGTTTCACTGCTGTCTGAATAAAGCCATTCTGTTTTCACTCTTTTTCACTTGCTGGGAAACCACACGTATCGTTCCTCTCTGAGACTGATGCTGTTTATGCGATCGCTTCTCTGTCCCTCTTTCTCTGTCACTGTGTGTGTCTCTCTCTCTGTGGATTCTGTAATTCAGTAATGCCTGCAGCTATCACCCCCTCCCCACCCCTCCGCTCATAGTGGTGCCTTAAGGATGAACGTATAGCTGATGGAAGCAAACTGCTGGGAAAACACAATGCAATCTTCTCCATATACAATAATGTAGGTATAAAGATTATAAACTGAGAGTATACAGAACAAATGACACATTCAGTGTAGAGGGCAATGGGATTTTTTATAAATTAGACACTAGCAATGACGCATGTTTCTAAGGGGAATTAGTGTCTTCAATCTGTTCCACACAGTAAGGCTGATAAAATCCATCTGTGTGTGAAGTGGGGAGAAACTCATTATTTTTTGGCATGCTAAAAGTGATTTTGAGTTTCAATACATAAGCTCTTGGTTTTACAGCTACAAAACAACAAAGATTAGCATTAGCTTTTGGAGAAGAATTATTCAAAATGTATTGCCATAGCTTCTCTAGACTTCATAAACGTTGTATGGGAATCATTCCTAAGAATTTTGCATTAGCGAGCTAATCGTTCAAATTATTTAGGGCATTAATGATAGAAAATACATTTGATTAGACTTATACAGCTGCAGGAAATTCTCTTTAATAAATGTTTATTGTAAATAAAGAGGTTTGCATGTTTAAACATCTGTGGTTTGCGTTGTGCTGGTCCACCTTAATTCCTCCCGTAATGAAGCCAAGCGAAGTCCGTCATCGTCCAGCCTCCGTTTGCATCATCCCTCGGGTTGCCGTGGTAACGACTTCTCTGTCTCTAGCGTCAGTCTCCTGCAGTCAGAGAGATGGCTTGTGCGTTTGCATACTCATTTTTATATCCTGATGTAAAGATTGTGTGTTCGTTTAAAAAGAAAATTGTTTTCTTTTTTAAAATTTATTGTTAAATAAATCTTCGTTTATTTACCAAGCACTGATATGATTGATATAGTTACAATTTTACACATAGAAGAAATGCGTTTAAAGTTTAAAGTTATTAAGTTTAAACAGATCTTCAAATAGCCTCTCATAAATCAACAAAAATCTGGTGAATTATTAGAGAGAGATCTGCGTTAATTCTAAAAAATGATTTAAACGCGTCACAGTAGTTTGAGTTAGACCAATGTAATCAAATGAGTAGTACAGGGGTCGCTCCTGCGTTTCAGGCCTTACAATCGATCTCAGAATCTCTGATCGCCCACAAGCAGACATGGCGGATAAGGTTGGTGTGTCTGCAAACCTAAGTTGTTTCATAACTCATTTTCTGTTCTCCTAATTTGTAATGCTTTCGGTTGTTGTTTACGTTATTTCTAATACAATATTTGATGTGGACGAAACCACACAGAAAACTACAGTGTTTAAAAAATCTGCTGTTCTGTTGCGTTTGTAATATATACTTACAAGTGTACGTCTTCCTATTAACACGTGTCTGTTATGGTACGGCTATAGCAAATATATTATGTTTTTCCTAAATGTAAATAAAGCGTAAATAAAGGCACAAGAAGGACTTTTCGTGCCATGCTGCTATGGTGAAAGTTACTTCAAATACCATTTTGTGGGCACACCCGTGATGACTCATACTGTGCTAACATTTTTATATTCCAGAAGTATTACTTTAAGTGTTACGCGTTTCTCAGTGTTTGCATTGTATGTTGAACAGGATCCATTCAAGCAGCTTAAAGATCTGTCCATACTTAAAGATCAGCTTGAAGGCATTCAGCGCAGGATGGAGAATGAAGTTCAGGCTGGGGTACACAAAGTTTCTTTGTCAAACTCTTCAATATGGTAAATGAAAGTTAAAGTTTCTTAGTGTTTGTGTGCGTGAATTGTCGTTTACTTGTTCCTCTTTAGGGCGGAAGTGTACTCAGTTCTCCCTTCCTCAAGGGCTTTTTGGCCGGGTATGTGGTGGCAAAGCTGCGCTCCTCTGCGTTTTTGGGTGTTCTCGTGGGGACCTGCACGGGCATCTACGCTGCTCAGAACTATCAAGTGCCAAACGTTGAGCAGACCATGAAAAACTATTTCAGCTCATTTAAGAAGGGCCGATAGAGATGGCAAAAACAACCTCAGAGAAATGATGCCTAACCAGGAGTTCCTGTTCTGATCACGCACCTCCAAATGAAGGTGCTGTTTGATTGATTGCCTTCCAGTCGTTTCACAATGATGCGACATACCAGACCACACAAATTAACTGGACGTATTTAATTGGTGCTTGGGTACAAAACTGACAAGTCCTCTTCTTATCACCCTTGGCTTATAGATACACAAAGATCTGATGGGTCTTTGGCCATTTAATCTTTGTTGATCTCATTGTTATCATTTATAAGTCATATCATGATCCCTTGTTTATGCATTTTTGTTCTGTTACATACAATTTGTTACATACATTTACAATCATTCAAAGTATTTAAAGCTGTATTTCAAAGATCTGGCCATAAAAAACATAATCTGCCTAATGTAAGAGGTTGCTGGACTTCATTTAGTAGCTGAAGCCTCATATAATTCATAGAATATTTAACTGGATTTTGCACTTTAGCTCTACCACTTCTGCTTATAGTACGTTTCTGCTTTCAGTGCTTCTGTTTTAAATGAACATTTGGAAACCAACCTTAGGAAGTGAAATTTAGGTCAAATTAGAGGATTTAAAATGACTACATGGAGTATTGCACAGAATAATCTATGTATAATTTGTAAAACTAGAGAAAAAAGTGTCCTATTAATAATATTCTGTAGCTGAGAATGTTGGGAACATTTTTTTATTGTCATATTGTCAAAAAATATATTTTGGGGAGATTTTGTTACATACTTGCATGCTGAACTTTTTGAGAATTTAATATTTTATTGAATAAAAACTTAAAATTGGATCCAAAAAATGTGAATGTAATGTTTTATGTAATTGTTAAATGTACTGTTTTGCCATTACATGCCGTGATACCGAGTAATCCAGTTCCTTTCGGAAAACTTGTATTGGTCAGACTAACAAAGTGCTATAATCATACAATCACACTTTTTTGCAAAACAAAATATGGAAAATGTTTTATGTTTAGAATTTTTATGCCAACTTCTTTTAAGCTTCTGTCATCAACCTGGTATCTGACAAATATAACACAAACAAATTGTTAGTAATTAATTTTATTTTCCATCTTTGTTAGCTTTCCATCTTTGTAATAATTTTAGTTACCTTCAATTTATTACTTATCCTTCTTCATCCAACTGAAGTTTACAAAATAAAGTACATTAAAAGGTTAGTAAAAAAACAAGGTAAGCCTCTGTAATGTGTTAACGAGAAATATCTCATAAAAGACTAATACTTCTAAAGATTATTTAACATAGTCTGTAATTATTGTCAGTAAAATGTATGATGCATATTAAACTTAAGATTTCTATTACTGTGACAGGAAACTATGAAAATCATCTGGCAAGCTCTAAAATCTGGACCTCAAACCAAATTACAGATCTAAAAGTAACAAAGAATTAAAGATAAAGCCACCAATATAATACGTTCATGAGTTCCAGAGCAAGCCTTCACTGCGCCTTCTAACTGTTCCTCCTCACTTCTCCTTTTCCTCCCACAGCAGAGGCTTCATTGGCACTGGCTGAACTACAATGAGGAACAACAATTCATGCTTAACATTTATATTAATGTTTAATAACATATGCATAACTGATAACTAAGGCTAATACAGTGACTAATAATATGAACTAAAAACATATTTATAGACACTATTGCTGCTGTCCATTGAGAATAATGCAAAAAGATTATCCAAAAATAACAACTGTGTCAATATAAAGAGTAAATCAAGAGAAAAAGAACCATTTTATTTCATTTTTGAATATGGGGCTTATTGTCATTCTCTACATTTAGCATAAGTATGACACATGCCACAACGTACCATTTGACCTTCAGGCATCTAAACACTAGCTAATATGAATGTTCAGTTCATACCGAGTTTGGTGCCCTCACACTGAGCAGGGCCTGTGGTAGCTGAGTCAGGGATCTCAATGCCGTTCTTGTCCACACACCAGCATATCTCAGTCCCGTCCCAGCACTGCTGGGCCAGGTAGTCTCCCTTGTCATCACATTTGGGGCGGAATGTCGGAAGCAGAGTTTTGCCCTCACCAGCAGCCTCCTTCTGGCACTGGGTTTGAACACTGGGCTCTGTGTAATAGACACGAATGGGACTAATGAACATAAAATACAATACAGGTGTTTGTATATGTATGTGTGTTTGAGTAAAGAAAGGACATTAGAGGAAAATCACTGGAAACTAAATCAGATGTTCTAACAATAAAATGATCTTGATACCTGGTTGGGTGGAAGAGGAAGAATCCTGGAAAATATGACAAAAATACATAATTTATTTCAAAGATGGTATATTTGTTGATTTTTTTCTTTATCACATTTTTTATGTGTCTACTGGTAAACGTTTATCATGATTTGCTTTTACGACTTAATCCTGACACCACGCGGACATCTGCTCATGTTGCAAACAGAAACGTTAGTTCTACCTTCTTATCCTTTACGGTTTCATCAAACGCCAAAGGCAGAGAGCTCATGGGGCGATGCATTTTCACGGGAGCGCGCACTGCTAAACGCAAAAAAAGTTAATACAGCTTTAATTATAGTGTGCAATTCACTACCAATTAAACAAAGATTAACATCGATGGCAAACCGAATCCATTAAGCCAACTGACCCAAAGACCTGCTACTGATCTCCTGCAGACGGTCAGTGCGTCTCTCCAGGGTGCTGAGCTGTTGCTTCTGACTGTACGCCATGTACGCAGTGAGGGCCTGACCTGCGACCAGCACGCAGGCCAGTACAGTCAGTCCGGCCACCTTTAGGGCCCGCTTGTTGGATCCTCTGAGACAGGAAACACAGCAATATTATAGAAAAAAGAAAAAAAATGTGGAGCTAACTTATTATTTTAAGGCATCTTTTTGTCTTAAATAAATAAATGTGCTTAAATAAATAAAATTATGAACTTCAGCATTGACACAAATAGTGTTACGTATGTCTATGTTATGTTAGTATGAGCTTTAAATTTGTTTTATTTAGAAAACCTACATATTTTACCACCCAGTTATTCAAGGAATCACAAAATAACTCTTAACACTCAAGATACATTCAGTTAGTCAGCGTAAAAAGTTTACTTACATACAACATAAAAATATTAAATTAAACGTGAGTAAAACAAAGATTTTCTCACCCTCTTGGAGATCCCATAATGATGCTGGACTCACTCGGAGTGTTAATCAATGTGGTCTCGTTTGACTCAGACATTCTGGATGAATTTGAAAGACTTTAAAATTTTGTTAACCCGAAATCAATTGTTGTCTCTATTAGTAGCGCACTAATATTAAAACTAAGAAGTGAGTCTCAGACAGGGATGCTCTAATGAAAGTAAAAAACCCGTTTTGTTTTTTTCTCATTGGTTAAGACGTTACACGTCATCAGTTGTCAGACAGATGCGAACTTTAATGTAGCGCTTTGCGTAGCCCACGTTCTGATCTCATTCAGAAATATTCCCCATTAAGTTCCTGTCATAGCAAAGTAACACCAAAACAACAGAGTACTACAAGATAATTTTATTTAAACTTTTTCAAACTAAATTTTATTTAAAAAGACAAATAAAGACAATAAAACAATATGCTGCAGTTTTAGTTTCTTCATATTGTTAGTACAGCATTTGTTCTATTTTCAATTCCTGTTTGTCCAACTTATCACTCATGACCAATTGTTTGCTTGAAATATTTTTACACCAAAAGTGTTCTGGCGAATTCAGATGTCTCAGTATGCAGTCAGTAGCGGTTTGGATGCAAACCAGAACAATACATAAAAACCGGTTAGGCATGTATAATCAGCTTCTAATGGACCCATCAAAATCAAAGCTTTCTTTACACTGCAATATTTCAACCATGTCATTCAATTGTACTATAAGAGGAAGACAAAGACATGAGAAAGTATTATTTGATGTTTTATTCTGAAAAATCTGACAGTTTACAGACGACGTCCACGGCGACCCCCCTTTCTACGGGTGCTGTCTGAAGGAATGGGAGTGACGTCCTCTGTAGGAAAATGAAAGCACGTTTGAGACTTCCTCATGAATATTACTACACAACACAACACAGATTTCAGGCTGTTTCTAAACTAAACTCACCGATACGGCCAATTTTCATACCAGAACGAGCCAGAGCCCTCAGAGCAGACTGTGCCCCTGGTCCTGGTGTCTTAGTTCTTAGGGGGGAAAGGAGGACATTGTTGATTTATTTATGGCCACAGTTTCATTTCAAAGTTGAACAAACTCATCAACTTCCCATTCCTTACATAAACAGGTTAGAGCTGAGCAAATGCTACAAAGATATTTAGAAACAAACAAACAAACCCCAAATTGCTTGCTGTAGCATGATTAAGACATTATATTCAGGTACAAGCTCAACACCTTTAAGTGCCTTTTTGTGTACCATAGTTTTGTGCTTTGGGAAGCTCACCTGTTGCCACCAGTGGCCCTCAGCTTGATGTGCAGGGCGGTGATTCCCAGCTCCTTGCACCTCTGAGCAACATCCTGAGCTGCCAACATAGCAGCATATGGGGAGGACTCGTCTCTGTCTGCCTTCACCTTCATCCCACCAGTCACACGGCAGATCGTTTCTCTGCAGATCAGAGGAAGGAATTCAGAACAGCATCTCAAATAAATGACAAAAACAGTCATTTTAGTTCATATGACTACTAATCACATTAGTAGTATATAAACCTTTGCATATCCACCCTCATGCGCTTTTAAACAAACATGTTTATTTAGAACACAAATAGAGGATTTTTAAAAACAGACAGCAAGGACTGGGGCTGTGCAGCTCCAAACTGAAATGACAATAAATACAACTTATGCATAATATTCCACAACTTCCTAACAGGAAGTCATTTACATCAAAACAATAGGCATGTATTATGCAAACACCACAAAATTGGCATTGAAAATGACTGGCGATTTGAGGTTGAATAATGAATTACATTTCGTAATTCTGTTCCAAGACTGTGGTCTGTTTTGTTTTTTGTGACTTAAGGGTTGGCATGTCATGAATGAGGGCAAACTGTAATTGCCACTTTTGCATTAACGGTTTTAAAAGATATTACAGAAAATGCAAGATAAAAAAATCCAGCAAACAGGGTAGTTTGACAAAACCACTACTAACAATGTTGTAATCACTGCACATCGGATTACTTACTTGCCAGACAGATCAGTGACATGCACAAAGGTGTCGTTAAAGGATGCGAAGATGTGGCAGACGCCAAAGACATTCTCGCCTTCAGCAACCTGAGGT
>JAZGTK010022714.1:0-10184 GCA_036877625.1 Ambastaia sidthimunki | reverse complement strand
CTCTCTCTCCCTCATACACAAACACACTCAAACACACACTACTCCTTACTCTCTCTCTCATACACAAACACACTCAAACACACACTACTCCTTACTCTCTCTCTCATACACACGCCCCACACACACAGACACAATCTCTCTTCCTAAAACACACAAACACATCCTCACTTTCTCTCCCATACACATACTATTGTAGATCCTACTATCTTTCCCTCACACACAAACACACATTCTAATCATCTCTCATTTTCTCTGTTCAGATCGTGAAGGTGCTGAACTTGTATACACCTGTCAATGCGTTTGAAGAGCGTGTGTCAGTAACGTTCATTAGAACTATACAGGTATGTGTCAGAAATACATGTGTACTACTGTATAAATGGTGTAGCAAAATAGTAACCAGCCAATGCTGTGATTTTCACTCATAGACTCGTTTACGGGATCGGAAGGAATCACCTCAGCTGCTGATGGACACCAAAGTCATCTACCCTGTCACTTTCCCTTTTAACCCCTCCTCACTGGCCCTGGAGACCATTCAGATCCCCAGCAGCCTCAATCTGGTCTTCCTCACTCGTGTGTAGACCTGTCAATCACCGCACCTCTGCCAATGACACAAAGGGCCAAAATATATCAATAAAAAGAAAGTAAATTATGAGTAAATAAACCACACACATCAAAAAGAATGCAATTTATGCAACTTCTCCCCAATCCATCTGTTTGCTGTCTCCCTCACACTTCACTTTTGTTTATCCAATCAAAGGCTGAATCTCACGAAAACTTTTAAAAACCCATCTGTCATATTTCAGCCCAAAATCAAATGTCACATGTTACCTGGATATTTTTTGTGAGATTAATCCCAGAAGGTGCATTTTTACACAATGTTTTTAGGGCTGTGAGCACACTAAAGTTTTGGTAATGGAACGTTACGGAAGGTAAATGCAAGTCAAATCCCAACACAAATTGCCTTTTAGACCACATACAGAATACTGTCACATGACTATAGAATCTCATACATATGTAAATCGTTAAATATGTGCTATGTAGGATATTTTCTTTATTGCTTTACCCAATCTGATATTTTCTCTCAAATGTTAGCTAACATGGATATCCAAATAAAGAATAGTTCTCTACGCATATCTATATCAGATAAATAACATGGAACCATTACAAAAGGCCTTTGAGCTTAGCTGGCTGCATTAACATAGATGTTTATTTGTTAGTAGTCTGTAATGTTGATTAGCAAAAATAGACATGTCTGTCAGACAACTGACAGACAGAAAACTTTGCACCCATTCACTCTCCCAGAGATTTTCTGTTCCTCATGAGCTCCTTCCTCAAGTGTATATCTCCGATATTTCTCAAAGAAACTATTATGAACCCCCAGACTATCAGCAACACTTGAAGTTGTTTGTTAAAAGGCTATTTTATTTATTTCAGTATTATATGATTTTAAAGAAACTGCTGTTACCTTCATACATGTTCTGTTATCTTGTTGATTATTTTGTTCATGTCTGGCAGAATATCGGTATTATTCTGAATGTGTTTTTACTACAGCTTTTACTGTAAAACCGTTTATTTTGATCTCTAATCCTAATGTTACAGCTGTAATGATACAACAGTTACATCCATCCCGTCCATCCCACCCACACACACAAACATAGACACCTTATTTAGCTTTAAACTCTTCCACAGTAGTTTAGCATGTTATTGGACAATAATGATTCAATGTTGTCATTTCCCTGTAGTTTGCTGGGACTTGATCATGTTATGCTTTACTGTAGTTACACTGTATCACACTCAGGCTTTCTGCTAACTGCTCCGTTATATGTGTCTTAACTGCTATATGATGAAGGTCAGTGATTATGCACACTCTGGATATGTGTACATTATACTACAAGACTATTATTTTTATTTTTCTTGTCTGATATCTTAAACTTCATTTAAAATTTAGTTATTTAGGATTAAATTACTTAAGAAGCAAACTTCTAAGTTAATGTAAGATAATGTTCCCTGAGAAGGAAAACGAAACATTGCATCCGCTAGAGGAAACTACATGTGGTATATGAGAATGCTTCTGGCATGACCAGTGTCTGAAGCATGAGTCTAAAAATAACAATGAACTTGACATTGGCTGATGATAGCCTATGACATCACTACTGGTGCAACCGAGAGTATAAAAGAGCATCTGTAGAAGATAGACCTGTAGATAGACCACTTCATGCCACTCCATGTCTCACTCCATGACCACTCCATGTCAAGATAGACCACTCCATGTCTGAGGAAATACAGGAATACCTGTCTACAGGAATACCTGTGGTATATGGTAACGGAGGCAGTGTCTCGTTCCCCTTCTCAGGGAAAAAATAGTTACATGTGTAACCTGAGACGTTCCATTTGAAGTAAGAACTCACACTGCGTCCCCTAAAAGACACTTACAAGAACAAAGTTCCTAAACTAACATAAAATCATAATGTCAGAGTGTATGTCAGAGGTTGCCACCGGACAACTTTAAGAATGGTGGCCACAGCATAATGACTCTGTAAACCGAGAGGAGGCCTAGCAATGCTTCAAGCTAAGGAGTACTAAGGAGGGTCATAGAGAGCCTGCCACGTACTGTCACCAGCTGAGCTCTTAAGGAACTTGGAGGAACTCTCTAAGTGAGCCAAACCATCAGAAAGGCAGATGTCCAAAAATGTCTTGTTTTCCTCCTAGCATCACACCTTTTCTGTGCTCTAGTCCTTGTAGGAGGCGCATGAGAGGCAGTGTGTCCCCTCTCCAGTCTCTGATCCCCAGTCCAGTACAGACCAGACTCCCAGGGTCCTGAGGCATAGACCTGGACTGCCTGGACTGGTGCAGAATGAAGGTCTTCAAGGCCATAGAGCTCACCCTTGCCTCCTTAAACTTCTCAACCACTGCCTCAATAGATGAGCCAAAAAGCACAGACGGCAAGACTGTGCATCAAGGAGAGAACTCTTCTTTTTCTCCCTGATGTCTGACAGATTTAGACAGAGATGTCTGTCCATTGCCTTCATAGTTGCCATGTATATATCGACTGATTGCGGCAGCAGTTTGTTTGGTGGCATGGGCAGTCAAATCTGTAGTGTGGCGCAGTATAGTTGTTAATCAGCCTGATAGGCCTGCAACACAGGCATTGTGGCAGAGCTGCCTCAGCCTGAAACTACTGCTGCATGGACTCTGCCATGCAAAGTCAGACACAGCAGTTTGGCAGAGACAGAGCCTTCAATGTGGATGCCTCACCCATCGAGAAATAGCTGGCAAGCTAATCTCCTGCCAGCATGGAGGCATGGACACTTAGCCATGTTCCTTCTTCCCTCAACATCAGCATAATTTGCATGTTGCAATAAATAAATGCAGGCAGAATATGACCTAATATGACTCAATAATTTCTCCACCTGAGGCAGATGGTTATCAATTACCAACATTAAAGGTTTGTCCAGATGGCCAAGAGCAATCTCATGCTTTTCACGCTTCCATTGCATATCTAATCTATCGTCAAAATTATCTTGGAGATCAGCAGCCTCGTCCTGCTTAACTTGGCTTAAAGCCAAGAACACACTCACTGCCTGATCTGATGTAAGCAATAATGCATCATCATTCCACATCTTGCCCTCGTCACCCTGTAAAGAATAAGAAATATTCATACCTTTTCAAACTCGTCCAATAGCTCCATCTCCGAAGATGTCAGCAGGTCCTGAACTGTGAGACACAGAGGGTTGTCCCAATTCACTTGAGAAAAGTCAAAGTCAACTTTGTCAATTCTGCCACATGTTTAGCACATACAAAGAATTACTCTCAGACCCTAGGTGCATACAGATAACACACAAAAAACAAGCATGTAAAAACAATAATACAAAAGATACAAATGAATACATATAAATATAGTAAAAATGTATAAATGTAGATAGTGCAAACGGGTAGAGTGCAAACAGTGCAGATGTAACGTGAGTAGTGCAGAGAGAAGTGACAAAGTTAAAGTGACCAAGTAAAACTGAGGTATGAGGTAGAAACAAATAAAAAGAGACAAATAAAAGTTTATAGCTTCTTCATAGAGAAACACAAACAGTCCCTTTGATAACTGAATAAGGATATTCCTCAACCAAGCACATAACAAACATATCATGTGTGTCTTCAGGTGTTAGATAACTCAGAGTTGGTGTAACACATCTTCTAAACTGTTTAGCACTTAAGCTTTCCATCATTCACCTCTAGAAAATTGGTTTGCTGAAGACATGAAGGGGATAATGTATTCTACAGATCAAAATCCTACTGGTCTTAAAAACAGGCTTTCATTCATGAAAAAAAAAACACTAAAAGTGAGATTTATGTATATCGCCAAGAATCATTATCATAAGTTTTATTGTGATCACTGGACCATTGTGTGCTTGAGTTGACTTTTACTTTTTTATTGTTATATTGTTCAGTTTTAATAGAACAAAACTAAATAAGATTTGCAAATGCAATCTGATAAACATGCATTGCATGCAAACTGAATATAATGTTGTATTGAAACATACACAAACAACTAAAAATATAAAAACTGAATATTAAAGTATAGATCATACATTTGCAGTGTCCTACCTCTGCATGGACGACATGTAACTGTAACATCAGTTTGTTCTTTTGTGTTCTGTATTCTATTTTCACAACATTTTCACTTTTCACTGTTTTCATTTGTTAACTAAACCTGTATGTTAAAGCAGATTATTTTGTACTGAAAAAACTTTAAAAATGTCATTTTTTCAATAATGTAATTTCAATTGCATTAATTTTGATTTAGGATGCTTACTGTAAATTTCCAAATGCCTTGCCAAACATTTATTTGTGTTACGTCCTGTGGTCTTCAAAAACCCTCTGCATAAAATCTGAATCTTATTGCACTGAGCCAGCAGCCCTGAACATCCCTCAGAGAACTCAACTTAGCCCTCTTCTACAAGTTTGATTGGTTTATGTACATCATGGTTACGGCAGCCAGTCTAAAGCATGAAGCTCATTTTATTAGTTATGATCAGCCTGTTCACATGCTTGTATAAAAGCTTATACAGACATTGATAGTTGATGTAGTAATGCTGATCAGTTGAACATCTTATGTGTTTGGTTAATGTTTAGTGGGTTGAGGCCTCAGGGGAAGATGGAATAGCTACTAAACGACCAGAGAGTTTGTAGTTCCTGTAGCTGTAATTATTTCATGTGTTCATTGATGCAATTACATGGAGTGAAATACTATGTCAAAACCTGCTCAAATCAAATAAATGAATTCAACATCTGGAAAGCCTGAACATCTTTTACCACAATTCAAATATTATTGTCAGGCAATTACTATATATTCAATTCAAATTTATTTGTATAGCACCTTTTACAATACATATTGTTTCAAAGCTGTTTTAAAGGAATGTAACAGTACATTGAGAAACTGTACAGGTTATACAGGTTGAGGTGTTGTCTGATATCTCGTGATAAAAACACAAAACAGAGAATAATTAGCATAGCTGCTGTTCATAACGTTAAGAGCATAAGAAGATAATCATATTTTTATCTGTAAAATAGAAATACACGGTGATGAGATTCATTATGATTTGAACTGTGAGAGCATGTCTGAGCCCCAAAGCTGTAATTAAGCTGTAATAAAATTTCTTCAATTATATTTATATTATAATATTATGGCTTATAGCAAATACTCTGAAATACTGATCTCAATCAGGAGAGAAAAAAGATATTTCCAATAAAACAAGACATACAATCATCAATATTTATACATTCTGTAAATGATTTTATAAATTATCTTATGAATTTCTCTATTGATAAAATAGAGACTATTAATAAGAACACTGGAACTATACCCCCACTATTGTCTCAATTAGTTGTACCAGTAATTTAATCAGAACAGACGAAATTAACAATTTAATAAAGCATCAAAGCCAACTACATGTATACTAGGTCCTACACCTAGAGGTGTTTCCTGTATTCCCTCTTTTTAATATTATTACATTGCTTTAGGACACCAATGGTTGCTTGATTGTTGTTAAGAACCTGGGTTAATAGCAATCTGTCCTTAAATAATATATCTGTAAGCTCCAAATTCTGCCAATTTTGTTTAAAGCATTGAACAGCCTTATATGATCATCTGTCACATTAGTAATTCCTTATTGCAAAACAAGACTTTTTGCAATGAATTGGTGTAAGAGTGTGGTTGAAATAGTCCAGTAGGTAGGAAATTTAGGCAATCAGTATCAGGTCTCTGGTCTCTCAGGTCTCTGCAAGCTCTGTTACCTGTTATTGAGTTAGTTGACCACCAGAGGACACTCGACCCAATCACGTGTTTCTCATCTTTTCACACAGTTACTGGCTGTGTCAAGCAAAGACAGCTTGTGGACCTCAGTGGTGACACATCAGAATTAGGCAGAGACAGTTTAGCCCCCAAAATTTATTTTGTTATTTGTCATACAACAAAAATGTGGGATGGACACAATCATTGTTTAAAAAGGGTCTTAAACACTGTCCTTATGACTCATGCAAAATGGACTGAATGTAGTATTTAATAAATATTTTTCCCTGCACTGCAGCTCTGAAACATTGTACACATACATCTATTTAATGTATATTGAAATGAAATGCAGAAGTATGTGTTGCAACATACTGTTTCTTCTTTAACACTGAAATAGGTGTGCCACATCATATAGGAATTGGAATTATGCTAAAACAAATGTGATTGTAGCATTGCAGTGTCACATGCTTGTTCTGTTTTTGCTTTTCCTTGTTCTGCTGTAGTTTATGTTCCCTTCTCATTTAACCAATTATCAGTTTAGTTATCAGCTGTGTTGAGATCCCACACAATCGCACATCTGAATCAACCTAACTCCCTAAATCCTACAGTTTAAAAGTGAAGTTCATGTATTTTCGACTCATGGGTTTCTCTGACAGGATTGATTTGAAGGTTGAAAAAAAAAAAGAGTAAAAAAAAAGTAGGCAAAGCCCTTCTGTAATGGAGGCCAGCTAGTAAGTAAAAAGCTGTGCAGTGGTTAACCCTCTCTCGCCAATCTCAAGAGGTGTTCTAGTGACAGATGTCATTATGGCCTTTAACCTCCATGTTAGAGTGCCCAAGTCCCATGCCAGACTGATTGCTGGACTGATTGTGTGGGTAAGATAAGTTACAATTCAAGTTTTTCATGGTATCATTTGCAAGAAAAAAAGCCTATTTTATTGTCATTGCATGACAGCTATCCCTCTGGCACTCGCTGCTGCTTTAGCCATCATATGATACTGTAGCTTAACTGGTAGAGCATTGCGTTAGCAGCGCAAAGGTTGTGGGTTTGATCCCAGGGAACACAAGTACTGATCAAAAATGTGTACCTTGAAGTCGTCTGCCAAATGAATGAATGTAAATGATACAAATAAAATACAATTTTATTTTATTTTATTGGCCCTCAGCAGCAGCCGCTGCTAAGGGCCATTATTATAAATGGTTTAAAGTAGGAACTGATCTGCGGTCAGTGTATATGTGCAGCTCTGTGTTAATGATGCAAAGACACTATGAACACTAATACATCAGCAAAATTTACCATAGCGTGGACTGCTTTACTGCAGTTATTAAATTAATTACAAATATTGTAAATGCTTCCTACATTTTAGATTAAAACTCATTAAATTATATAATGTACAGTGTGTAGTTTTATATGCAGGGTATATATTGCTATAAATAAAAATTGTGAAAAATGTGTTCAACAAGCTAACAGAAGTCGATTAATTTCATTGTCGGAACATAACAGCTGTTGCTTTGTTGTTACTGTAAATATTCACTTTCCCATGACCATAGAGAGGAATCAGAGATTGTAGGTCACATCCATGGACAGACATCAACTGCTGCATGAAGTTCTGCTAATTCAAAAGACAAATGTGACAGTCATACACTGTCATACACTGTTAATTATCAAACCAAACAAAATACAAAACTACAAAACACCCAGCAATTGATTATTTTAATAAGCAGTGGGTTTAATCAGTGGTTTAATCAATTTATTTGCTATCCGGTGCCTTCTCGACAATTCCTCAACCTGCTTCCCTGGGAGTTTTAACATGTAGAAAAGTGAAAAATTATATAAAGCAGTACGTTATTAAGGCTGCAGCGAGGATATCTTCTGCTCCTTACTGATTTCTGATTGGCCAATCACCTTTATTTATAGTTTGTAAATTATCATAAGTAGAGAATTTTAATATTATATTTGTATAATAAACTTTACATAATACACAACATAGATAATCTAAAGGGGGACGGTGGTTTTACAGAGCGAATGCTATTTGTTATTTTTCAATAAAAGGAATGACATTCCCCCTGAATCCGATAACAATTCGAAATAAGCGTCATGACGCAGGGGGCGGGTGGGGGCGTGGTTTTAGATACGTCGTGAAAAGAGAGTGACGGAAGCGCGTCTTCTCGCTGTGATCCAACTGCTGTTTGCGGAACTGTCTGCGGAGACCGCAGTCTGACAACGCTGGGAGGGTGAGCCGCTTTATTTTTTAATGACAGATAGTTTAAAAATACATAGAAAAAAATGCAGTCAAATCTAAAGTGAGTTCTGCTAAGTAAGGGGCAGTGTGTGTTTTTTAATCATCTGTTGTGTTGATTCGCGTCTTTGTGTTGTGGTGCGCAATGGCGCAACCGGCTTTTGTGTTTCACGCCGTGGCGCACCACATTTTATTTGCAGTTTTATCAAATATTTTATATTCAAACAGATTGTGTATTAATACTATGTGTAGTTATGATTTAACGTGGTTTAAGACAAATACTGGTCTATTTAAACTATTTTTTTCCCAAGGTATGAGCCCGTAGCAGCAGCCGCTGCTGAGGGCCATTATTATAAATGGTTTAAAGTAGGAACTGATCTGCGGTCAGTGTATATGTGCAGCTCTGTGTTAATGATGCAAAGACACTGTGAACACTAATACATCAGCAAAATTTACCATAGCGTGGACTGCTTTACTGCAGTTATTAAATTAATTACAAATATTGTAAATGTTTCTTACCTTATAGATTAAAACTCATTAAATTATATAATGTAAAGTGTGTAGTTTTATATGCAGGGTATATATTGCTATAAATAAAAATTGTGAAATTATAAATTGTTATAGATTGTTTTGATATTTTTGCTGACTGGTATGAGACTTCTCAATAAAGATGGTGACCAATCCACAATACATCATCAGAACATCTAAATATGTCTGAAAAACATATAGCTTAGTCTAATGTAATCTTGGTTTCTTTTAGAAAATGACCTGTTGGTTAAGGGAAGAGACTTTGGCACTGGCAGAAGATTACATCCGCTTCTGTAGTGGGATCCAACAGACACCTCCCAGCGAGTCAGCAGAAGCCATGAGGTACCTGGCTAAGGAGATGGAGCAGCAACACAGAACCAAATTCCGATCTCTCTCCCAGGAGTTCCTCCACACCTGCGGATCAGATCCCAGCCAGTCTCTGCAAAGCGTGATGAGGGAACTGGTGGGAGATGGGAAAATGAACTGGGGAAGGGTGGTCTCTATCTTTACCTTCACTGGAGTGGTGGCCACTGAGCATCTCTCCAGGGGAGAAAACTCTGAGTGCACCCATAGACTGGCTGAGACCATAGCTGACTACCTGGGAGGGGAAAAGCAGGACTGGCTGGTGGAAAACGGAGGCTGGGTAAGCATTAGCAATTTTCCGTTTACAGTACTACCGTAGTACCCATTGAGACTGTAAATAATGTTTTCAATGCTTGTGTTTGTGTTGAGATGAAGGTCAATCTGACACACCCTGAGAAAAAAAACAGAGTAGGGAAAGGCCCTGTATATTTCATTTTTAGGGGGTTTCCACACCTAAAGAAACGCATCCACTCAAGTTCTGATTGATGTGAAAGTGAGTGGGTGTTTAAAATGTCTTTTGTCACATTTCTTGTAATCAATCACGTGCACTTTGTTTGTAGCCCAGCCTATTTTCACAGTGTGTTTGATCCTGCAGTCTTTTAAAAGTGTACATCTGAACTGTAATTGGAAGGTACATACTGCAGTGACATCCTGGTATAGCTTTCAGTGCAGAACAGCATACACCTTCTGTTTTTGTGAATTAGAGAGTGCCAGAAGCCAAGGAATCTTGGGAATGCTTGTGGGGAAGTTAAACTGCTCTAAAAGGACATTTAAAA
>JAZGTK010022713.1:0-10184 GCA_036877625.1 Ambastaia sidthimunki | reverse complement strand
GTTAAAAAGTGTTATGTGCAAAAGTGATGGAAGCTGATAGTATTGCACTCTTATTGATAGTCGAAAGCATAATCAGATTATTCAAAATATTTCATAAATGAACACACAAAGTGGAAGGGGATACATAGAACTTCCTGAATGACAGACATTCCAATTCTGCAGAAATCTTTGGTGCCTTTTATGGAGATCATGCAGATTCTGAGTGGACCTGCTTGTGTTCCCTTCTTCATTCTTGAGTGAAACCTGAGCAAGTATCATCTAAATTACAGTTTTATTTTAACATTTGAACAGAGTATGTGTCAGTTTGTAGGTCAACATTTTGTCTGATTTTCTTGCCATCCATCAATCTGGGACCGCATTAGCCACTTGAATGCTTATAGGTGAACCAGAATGGACA
Organism: Ambastaia sidthimunki; assembly: GCA_036877625.1. NCBI lineage: Eukaryota > Metazoa > Chordata > Actinopteri > Cypriniformes > Botiidae > Ambastaia > Ambastaia sidthimunki. The sequence continues at coordinate 9,787 of JAZGTK010022713.1, read as the reverse complement.
TTTCTGACCGTATGTTTCCCCATCTGATCAAGATAAAGCTGTCCTGCACACCTTTGGCTGGGCTACAGCTGCTCTGCTTGATCTCATGTGCAATCTCTGCCTACAGCTGTCCCTCTCTACATCCGGGGCCACATACGAGGGGCTCAAGCGACCACTGACATGGACGCACATAAAAGCGATTGGCTAAATCTCCAGAGCTTCTCTGTCATTCTGGTATGTTGTCAGGGTTCAGCTGGCAAAGTGGCCTCTTGTCTATTGGGAAGGGTCAGTATAAAGGAGGGGTTGAGCCGAAACGGTGTACGTGATTGGGCAAGGCTGTCAGAGGTCTTACACCTCAGTCTTTTCTCTCAGGAGTGATGATACACTGACGGGGGCAGGGTTGTGCGTCTGTGCTGTGCGTCTGGAATGTGTGTCTGAGTGTGTGAAAGCAAAGGATGTCATATATGATTCCCATATCACAAATTACCTTCCGCTAATATTTGTATGTGTGCGTCCAGCAGATGAATGGACAACTTAAGTGTTCCATTTTCTTTTCTCCTGGCACAAAAAACAAACTAAAGACTTTATCAAGTCTTTTGTGTTAAAAATTCTAACACAAAGTTAAAAAGTCTTTTGTGTTAAAATTCTTTGAATTAAGTTTTAATAATTTGGCTTAATTGCAGATTTTTTCAGATTTTTTTTTTTTTACAATATCACCCATGATACCTTACCTTTTGTTGATCATTTGTTTAAAATTACTTGCAGTAATAGACTATTTAAAGAGCAAACAACCTGATGGCCCCGTTTTCTGACATCAACTTATGCCATTGTTACAGATGTAAAAAGGATGTTTATGGCCTTCAGGAGGCAGAACCCAGGTGTGAGTGTGTTGACATGAATACTCATTAAATGCTTTGATCATGCTTAGAGAATTATACAACACCATTTGGTATGTTTGCTCCAGTGTGTATGTGTGTGCCAGTGTCCTGTACTGTAACCAAGCCAGGTCTGTTTATATCTTCTTAGGTGGAAGAAATTAATAGTTCAGGGATTTTTCTTTAACCCTGGCAAATGTATTTACATAGAGGCACTTTTAAAAACTCAGTGTATCTTATGTTAAACTCAGTGTTTAACATGTCGGCCCCTGGCAGGTTCTTGGTGCCCCCAGCCAGTGCAGCTGTTACTTGGGTTTGACATCTGGGTTTGATAGATCATCATGATGGCAGTAGTGTGCCAAACACCCCTAGGTGCCACACACTACATTTATGCCACACCCGTACATATTTTCCTTCTCCAGATGCATGCTGGGATACCACAGGGTGCCATCCAATCTCACAGCCAAGGCTCTCAGAGTGGGAGTCAGGCCATATGTCAAGGTCATATACGAGTGATAAAGAACAAAACTTACACCTCCTCTAAAGGGACAACCAGCTGAAAAATCTTTATTGCTTAGAGTTTTCTCTTTCATAGCTCAGGAGATTTAATGGAGTTTTCAGTTGTTGTTTTTCTTAGCAGTTTTGCATTATATGTTTTGCATTACATTTTAGATAATTGTATACACACAGTAAATGAATAGAGCTATAAAATTAAAAAAATAGTTCATCCAAAAATGAAAATGATGAAATTTCTATTTCTCTCACATGGACTGTTTGTCATAGTAAATTAGCTTCAGTAATTGTGGTATGTTCTTCCTCAGGAGTAACACAACTGGGAACAGCTGGACTCAGTTTAACTAAGTTTAACTAAACTAAGTTTAGCCATGTTGTTGGTTTTCATGTTCCCTGAGGGCCCAACACGCCTTAACAGGGGACAAGGGGCTGGAAAATGCACATCTGGAAGCCCAGATTGTATCTGAATTACAACAACTGGATGAGTTAGCTCTTTTTCATTGTGTCTTGAGAAATGTTTGTTTTGGCTCTTCTTCAGGATATAGGCGTAATCGCATGGAGATTTCTGAGATGCATAAAATTGTCTCTGCTAAATCTCAATGAGTTACCATGTGTATCTTCACACAGGAAGATGATAACTGTTTTTAATGCCCTTTCATAGTATTAAAAAATTAAAACTTTTTTGTGCCAACTGTTTTACTGCTTAACTCTGTAACTGTAATGGAGTGCATTTATCACAGTGAAATTACCATGACAATTTCTTCAGAAATATTATTCCTTTATTTCCTTTTTATGCTTTATTTCTTTTTTTAAATTAACTTGCATTTACCTGTTTACCAGTTACCTGTGCATCCACACAGTTAGAATTACAGGTTGGCTGAATTACGAATATTGGGTTGTTTCATTTCTAATTGTTTTGTAACTTTGGAAAATAGGCTATTTGAAATGTTGATGATACAAGAGCAGGTGTCTGTCCAGATCTCCAAACAAACAGTGACTATTTGTTTATGTCGTTGATGTCTGTGCATCTGTGAAGCATGTCATTAAAGTGTTTGTGCATTTGCTCATATGTGTGCAGTAGTCATATGTGTGCTGTGTGAATTTGTCTCTCAGTGGTTCTGCCACAGACTGGAACTAAAACAACAAAACATTTAAAACATAAGCCTAAAATACTCTTTTGAACTATGATTTTCATACTGTAGAATTAAGAATTCAAAGTTAAATTGTGCACTTCTATCCAACTAAAGAACAACCCACTTCAGAATGAACTTTATATTGTAAATATAAATATAGTAAATACTACTGTTTTGATTGTGGCAAATTCACAATCAAGATGTTATAATCAGGAAATCATGTTGTGATAATCTGTGATTGTCTGTTATATACCCATATGCAATCATTTAAATAAATACAATCTAAATGAACTCACACTAGTTTTACACATTGCCTTTCATGTTTTAATAAAACAAATAAATATTATTCATGAAATCAAAAATATGAGTAAAAAAGTATATGCACATATTGAACATAATGTTTGGGTATATAACTAGCTGCTACATAACTAGCATAAGTGGCTAGCTAAATAACTCACATACAGTAGTACCCCAAAAATGTGTAAGTTAAAAAAGTAAAAATATGCTTCCTTTCAGTGTGTTTCAGGACATACAAATATATTGTTTTTTGTTACTACAAGGAGGCCAAACATCTTTCCTATAATATGCCAAACATCCAGAAAGACATCTGCAAACCCCTTCTAAGACAGCCCAACCACTGCATCTCCTCAAAGCTTCCTTTGCTGATGGATGGTTTGTTGTAGAGTGAGCTGAAAAAAAAACAGCCACTTGCAATTCATCAGGCCTGGAATAATGAGCGGAGCGCTACATTGATTTAGCCCGGGGCTTACAGCTCGAACATCTGGCCTGGTTGGCAGTCGTAGTCAAGGCCAGCACTATTTGAGAGCTTTCTTTGGAGGGTCCAGATGCAGATAGAGGAGGATTGGTACAAATGCTACAGATGGAAACGCTGGAACAGATGATGTGGTGGGCAGTTCTCGCCACTGTTGGCACAGGTAGCTTGTCTCCAACAGCTGGCACAGGTTAGGCATTCCTGGGAATTGGTGCCACAAGGCAAATGTTCACACTGGCAGAGGTTGCAGTTGTGGTACATACGCACACTGTTGGTGCAGGTATCATCAATCAGGCGGACACCGGCACAGAATGATAATATGAAAATTGTTTTTCTGTTTAGTTTGCTGGTATTTCAGCTGCAAATCAATTTATATCAAACAACTAATTAACAAATGAACCTTTGTTTTTTCACTTGTTAAAAGGTAAAAGACAGGTAAAGGTAAAAGATGTGCCCTTGATAAATATTTCTTTCTGTTTTGAACAAAATGAAGCATTTTATACTTAAAACTTAAAAAGACTTGTTTATGTTTAATACAAAAAATGTAAAAAAAACAAAAAAAACTTGTTTGTTTATGTTTATGTAAATGTATTATATATGCACATATGAAAACATTAGCAAAGGCTCATATCTTATTGGTCAGTCAGTTTTCTTTATCAGTTGAGGAAAACACAGACTAATCTTCATTAAAAATGTTTTTTAAAAAAGTAACTCAGAATTTTACTTGCAACAAACATTCACAAAAAAATGGTCTCTGTGGAAACAGGCCTCTATACCCATTCACTTACAAAAAAAATACTCAGTCCTACTCAGACATGTTGCTGGATACTAAGATGGAAAAATAACAGATTGTGTGTGGGGGTTGAGTCTGAGGCTGTGAATATAATGGTCTTGCCCAGATGTATGCGTCTGGACTGCTCAGACTGGCACAAAGCTGGCCACTGCTCTCTGATGGACATCTGGATAGCAAATTGGTTAATGGTGCCTCTAAGCCAAAAGGTAGTCAGCCATCTCCTCTTCCAGCAATGCAAGAGCTGCAGTGCATCTGTGTTCCACCTACCCCAGAAAAACATCCCCCTACAGGGCTGAGAAAAGGCTGAAGAATGAGAGACGAGTAATGCTTAGCCCAAACCTGCTCTCTGGAGGAAGGCATTTTAGGATATGGATTTTAAAATCCCTAAGTATGCTGTAAAGAAAATAATAGATGAAGTTGTTGCATTTATTGGAGTTTTGTGGCTTTTGGTGAACGTGTGTTAACTCTTAACAAACAGTTATTGACATTTAAATTTACAGTTTCTCTCTTCTGTTAAATGACCAAATTTACAGTTTCTCCCTTCTGTTAAATTACCAAAAATATTAATGACTCACACTGCACTCACTTGTTGTCCAATGAAATGCACAACAATGCTTTCTGGAATGCCCCTCCCCTAATATCACCTGCCTTTAGCTAGTAATAGTTAATAGCTGTGATGTAAACAAAACACTAGTCACTAATTTAAAAAATGAAATTGAAGTACTGACAGAGAAAACAAACAAGCAAAGAATACTGGCCACAATATTAAGATTTGGACACAGCAATATACAGGGGAATCTGTCTTATTCCACATCAGCAGAGTCTTGGTGAGCATCTGAATTTCAATGAGATTTCAGGCTTGCTGAAATTGCATCGTACCAATGGCCCACAGTGAACCCCACTGCTTCAGATTCAATTATAGACAGATGTGATTAAGCAAGCAGATGTGAATGTGTATCAGACCCTGAAATCATAACAGAACACATATTACAATCCTAGACCTACAGCGATATTTCATTGAGTGTTTTCACAAACGATTCACTCAAAGTGCAATCACCATATTTATTGCTTCCATTAGAACCTGTACATGCATGTTGACATGAACTGCTCGAAAGACAGCAGAAATATACAGTGTGAATTTAAACTAACGCTTTCTTTTTGTGGCCTGATCTCCACCATCTGTGGATAAACAAGTTAAACACACAGCAGTTTTCCCTGATGTCTGAAGCCTAGAGGATCTGCACCCCCCAACAGATGCAGCATCTCCAGAGGCTTTGGGTGCAGTGTGAGAAAGAACAGCTGTTCTCCTGCTTAATAATGGGGTTGCACATGAGACAGGTAGGTCATTAATTATTTACCTAAATTGTTATTGCTCTTAGCTTTGTGTTAAAAATGTCACCATTCACTGATTTGCAGGAAGTGATTTGTAAAGTGATCATTAAGGTTCAGTACATGTTGGAAGACGGTGGAGAAGTATTCAATGCGTGCCCTGTCCCTTGTAGATAATTTTCAAATAATTTAATGCCCATTGCAATACATTTTATGCCCACATACGATTGATCTTCTTTCATTTTCTTCTGAACTGCGATTGGCCTTTATTCCCACATTAATTTTCATGCTGAATTGTGATTGGTCTAATCACCCTTTCATATATTTACTGTATATACAGTAGCTGCCTTTACACTACACAGTCTGTTTTGATTCCTTTGTTTTGCTACTGAATAAATTGCAAGCAAACTGTCATGACGACAGCAAAGCAGTTCTGATTCAGCATTTCACATTTACACACAACCAAAACCTAAAATCTGCTGTAAAGTAAAGCTTTAACATTAATCTTTTGCTCCCCTGCAGACACTGGCATTTTCTTAAGAAAAGACAGATGTGTAAGAACCTTTTTGCATTCACTAATGCCATGATGTCTCACATTTTCTCACTGATAAAAATCCTGTGTCTCTCTGTTCCAAAGCTCCAAAAAACAGAGAAATATTTCTGTGATTATCTGAACTACATCTTCCCTTGTGTTCTGTGTCTTGTTCTTGTAGAGTTCAATCATGCTGGGTATTATTTGGACTGGTTTATGCACACCGACTGCTGTTTAATGCAAATGCCTCATAAAGTTATGATTTATTTTGTAACACTCTGCATGTTTATATATCAGCACAGAGCCATAGTTCTTTCCCAGCTGTGTTATTTATCACACAGCATTAACCTTCATTTATCAGCATGTTTTCACCAGTTTAAGACAGATTCCTCCATATGGCTGGGTGCTTCATTAAATGCTAATTATTATGAGGTATAATAATTGTGAGGCTGCTGTGTTCACTGGGTGACGTGCTGCTGTAGTGTCCCAGGAGAAGAGGAAATAGATGGAGCTTCAGATAAACAATCCCAGTGTTCTCCTGAGACTGTTTGCTTGGCCATCTGATGATAGGGCCTCATCTCTCAGCTCGTCCTGTCTCCTGAGAGCATGTTTCTCTGTTGTTGCTTGTCTGTGTTGGGTGTGAAATAAGGGTGACACTGTGAGTCTGGGTCTGATGTTTCATTGTGCCACTCCTGCAGATTTGATATGGTTTTGTGTTTGGTGGTATATACACCTTTCACACCCTTGTGTGCAGTATTTTTTCACTCAATTGAGTGCAAATGCTTTTACAGTCCTTTGATTTTGGTTGGTAAATATCTCACTATGTTGGTAGATATTGGTCCTATTCAACTATTTCTTCAGCAATATGTTGTTTATTTGCTAGGCTCAGGTTAGCTGTGAGATCTCTAGGTACTTGTGTGGCTTTATTTGTTCATTCTCTTTACTTTTACAGACACTATATATATTTATATATTTGATGACTTTATAATGTCTAGCTAAATGTATATTTTTATTATATCAGTTTATTTTAGTTTTAATTTAGTTTTAATTATTAGTAGTTATTGTATAGACATTTTATTTTAATTTTATTGTGTGAGAAAATAAACTCATTTAATAACTAAACACAAAACTAACATTATCAGCTTTAACATTCAGGTCAATCACTCCATATAAATTTCAATTTATATCAGGACTCCACAGATGGCATGACAATGTGTCCCGCACATAATGCATAACTGCTATGAGAAGTGAATTTACACCTGCTCGGGTTCACACTTAGGCTGGTTATAGTTTTAGTACGACTAACGGTTTGGTGCAGCTGTGTGGCTGGACATATCCTCTGTGCTCCAGAGCATAACTGATGTCCTTAAAAAGTTCAGTGTAGAAACATCTGTTTATGGCTGTCTAATAGCACATGTCTGCATAAAATTCATGCCTCAAAGCAACATTTATTGGTATAGTTATATTCCTGTAGCTCAACTGGTAAAGCATTGCGTTAGCAGCGCAAAGTTGTGGGTTTAATCCCAGGGAATGCAAGTACTGATAAAATGTATACCTTGAATTCACTGTAAGTCACTTTGGATAAAAGCGTCTGCCAAATTAATAAATGTAAAATGTAAATGTAATTAGGAGAGGCATGCATCATCACCTGTTAAAAAAACCACAGTCTTTTTTATCATTGCTCATTGTACTGTCCTTACTGTAAGATACACGTATTGTATACCCCTATGTTTAGTGTATAATTTTGTGCGTGTAAGAATGCAGAAAATTTTTTTAGCTAACATGTTAATGTAGGTGCGAGCAACCACAAACATGGATTCCACAGTGACCTCAAGAGGTGGGAATGCGGAAGTGCTGATGAGAATAAACTGTCAAATGTATATTTAGCGGCTCTCTAAGCTTATAAGCCACTAACAATGACCAATTTAATGATAAAATCGAACAGCGATCATTTATTTTATTGAAATAACAAAATGTAAAGGCTTTCATTACTTTTTCGTGCCTCTTTAAAACAGGCTCATAGTTGCACAGAAGACGGGGCTTCGCATCTTTGACTTCAGTCTGAACAGATGGAGAGAGCTCCAGTAAATAACATTTCAAACATCAGCTTTGCTTTGCGGATGGCGCAGCCATATTCAATGGGCCTGTCATCTCCAAAAACCATTTGGGATCAAAAAGGCCTGTTGATTATCAACAGCAGTTATGCTAATATTCTAGTTACATCCGTGAAATACAATTTTATGCATACAAACTGCATAAAATGCATATTTGTTAAGTAAACTGTGTGGCAAATATTCTTTTGTTCACAGTTTTGACAAAAACACATTATTGACTAAAACATTTAATATACACATTCAAACTAATAGTAATATTTTAATTATTTAAAACTTTGGAATAAATAAAAGATTACTTATCTGGGTTAACAGGGACGTTTCACTTTAACTGACGTTGTCTTAACCTAAAACATAGAAAACATTGTTGGTTGACAAAAAAAAGCTAAACCATCACAAACGTGCTAATTTGTCAGATAAGCTTAATGAGACCATTATTTGCATTAAATCATAATGTTATTATGTCAAGATTCCAGTACCAGTAGGACAGTGGTTTGTTTTGAAATGTATTAGTAACGCCAATTATTTTAGTGGGACAAATGCAGCACCGTGAGTGTGGGACTGTGGATGCTGATGGGCGGGCTGCTTTTTAGCAGCCAAATATGCTAAACACGTGACTGTATTCACAAGGTCCTGAGTGAACTTGGCGCATCTGTGGACCATTGCACATACTTAGCATTGCAAACGCTCACCTGTTGACGCCTGTGACTCCCCACGCTTTCAAAAACGTATGTACAGCAGTGCATACACGCATCTTTGTGATATTCCTTAAGTCCTTTACAGATGGATAGATTACTTCTTTTAAGATACATATTTGCTGTAATGCTGTAACTTTATTATTTAGTCATTAATCTAAATATAGAATACATGTTTATTAGTAATCCATTCAAACAGTTACAGTTGTATTCATTGTAAAACGTTAATCAATTAATACGTTTATTAACAAAAATAGAATTTTAAAATATATTTATTTTATTTCATTTTAATTGTATTTTTTTATTTTTATCAATGAATGGCGAAAATGTCATAGGTTGCATTATTAGTCGTATGACGATCATAGTCACAGGACTGAATTTCTGTAAGCGGATACGATACACTACATTATAATTTATATGAATTAATAAATATGACTTTAGTATGTGCCTGAGTGGCTCTTCAACCTTAACTTTAATGTGCACTATTCCAAAAGATCAATAATAAAAATGTTTATCAAAAACGAGCAAAGTAAGTAATAACAAAATAATTTCATCGACCGCTTGAAAATCCACCAAAGGCTGTTGGAAACTTCAGAAGTCGCATTTAGTTTAACTTTGGGCTATTTCTTTTTATTTTTGAATAGTCAGACGCTCAAACCCTTTGTTATGCACGTGCCTCTAATTTCATTAAACGACAACTTCTGTTAGTCGTTTCGTCCTCGATCACTAACGCTGCGAATTTCAAGGCGCTGATAAGTTACGATGCACCTGTTCTTCGCCGCTGCCTGACCCGTGACTACAGTACCCACGTACCATTGCGCAATCTCCCTAGCTCCGCGCTCTGCGCTAGTCTGCTGGAGGAACCAGTTCGCTCGGCCTTTTTTTCTGCTTTCTCACTGTTGCCTGGTGTCAACCTACGCCGAGAAAGAGACATCCCTCCCTCTTCCCCCCTCAGCGGCAGCTTCCAATTTGCCTTCGCTTTCTTCTCGCCTCTTCCATTGGCTTTCGCGCTGCCAGTCAAGCGCTTCCTCTTTACAGGAGAGTTGAGTAGCAAC
>JAZGTK010022712.1:0-10185 GCA_036877625.1 Ambastaia sidthimunki | reverse complement strand
AGCTGTGTTGCAGATGTTCTGGAGAGGAGAACCTTACAAGCTGAAGGAACCAGGATCTTCAGATGGGAACCATGCGGTTGGGTTATCAGATGATTAATGAACCGTGTGTGTCAATGTCCAGCTTTGCTAAAGTTCTCATTATATTGATCAATCCCACACAGCAGCCGACAGCCTCAACAGCAGCTGCTAGATCAGAGATTCTGTTTGCAGGCTGCGGGTATGAATAAATGATGAACAACAAACATTACACGAACCGGACAAGGTCTTATTAACAGCTGTGACTGACTGAAGAACACTTCAAAATGGACTAGTTTTGGCTTTTTTTAAACATGCACGACAACACGTTTATTAAAATCACGTCATCTAAAACTAAAACAATTCATTGGTTGGCCATCACAGCCTCGCATGTCTCTTAGATCAGCGATGTTTGTGCTGTTCAGACTGTGGATGCTGCATTAAGTCATAAAGCCAGAGGCCACAGGAAATGGCTTCCACATGCAGCCCACCTCTCTCATCTACCTCACATCTTTTCTACCTCGTCTACCTCACTTCCTCTGTGATGAGAAATCAGAGGCCAAAACTCAAGACCAGAGGCTAAGCAGGAAGATGTCTGTCTGCTAACCATCAAAAGCCTACAAACATCTACAAAAAACTACAATACATCTCAAAACAACTAAACGGCCACCAGAGAAAACCGAAACGCTCATAAAAACCTTCATTCAGGTCCAGCTCAGAATCAGGTCACATTTCACTCCTAAACTAAAATTATATAGTTTCTTTATATAGTAAATATCACAATACAGTCAAGTCAACTGTAATTTCATAACCACAGTTTATAACTATTAATACATTTTGCATGACCATTTCAAAAACCTAATTCTTATTACTGTAATGTGAAAAAAATAATCAATTAAAAGTAATACATTAACATTAATATAATAAATATTAAGTATATTAAATATCAGGCCTAGATAAAAAAAAATAACCTGGATAAAAGCAAAAAATATATATATTTATTAGTTTTTGTTTTGTAGCTGGTGTTTTGTAGCAGCTTTAGTAAAATCACTCACTCGGGTTCGACTACAGCAGCAGAAATCTTGATGAGTCATCGCATGTTTGTCAGGAGCGTGTTAGCACGCGCAACATTTGCTCCAGATGAGCGGCAGCTAGCGTGAGCCGGACCTCCACCTCTGACCCTAAACGCTGCCCCATTTCCCAGCCAGCTACATACAACAATCTGTTAGTTAGCAGCGCGTGTTAGCGAAGCGACCAAATATTTCACGTGACAATGTCGACCGTGATGACTCACTCGGGGCTTTTAAAAATGTGTCTTTTTTGTTCTTTTCTGTGACGGGGGAGATATAATTAAGCTGTAAATAACTCGAGTAGAAAACACGTTGACTTTGCCCTCCGGATGAACAGCTGTTAAGCATGAATGAAGGTCAGTTCAGACCTCATGTCTGACATTAAGTCTCTGATTGGCCGAGACAATATTTTAAAGGCCCAAATCAGACCCTGCAGTATTTGGGTCGTTCTGCAAAAATGGGGGACATTTCTGACACTCATTTCAAACCAATCTATACTGTGTCTGCTCTATCCGTTACACGTCTATCCTGTTACCATCACATTTCCATAAAGTTATAAAATATTCTTTATAAAACATAACTTTAAAACACTGACATCATTCTTTTAGGAAGTGAACCATTCATAGACAAGATAAACAAGATCATTTAAGTAATAATGATAACACTGGCCAATGTTCTGAGAACGTTCCCTGTTAGCTTTGCACCGATCCTTGGACACCTTTATAAACCACTGAATTAATTCAATGAGTAATTCTGACATCTTAAATCAAGCCATTCACTTTATCCAGACGTGCAAACGTGTGACAATCACCCACAAGCCGTTGATGTGACTGCAGGTTTGTTCGTGAAGGTTTGAGCCTCGGTTTACGCTAACAGACGTCCAATTTTTGCTCTAAAGGAAAGAGCATGTGAGAGACATTTAGGGGTGTGACGTGAGAAGAGACGATTCACAGCCAAACGTGGTAATCCATCAATCTGTACTCACCTCTCGAGTGAGAATTACTAGCATACGATTGGCTTTAATTTAGGAATTAGCGAGGGCGCGACAAAGAGAGAGTCACGGACCACACAGAGCTCGCGGTTGAGCAGAACGTGCAAGATTTGACACCCAACCACATTATCCAATACTCGCTGAAGCCCTCTGAGGTTCCTCTGACCTGATTTCAGACGTGCAAAACGTTTGCTGTTCTTAAAGCTGCCGTCTGTAACTTTCTCAGTTAAAAATAAAGTTATTGAGCAGGTACAAGACAGATCAGGTCTTGTCTGATTTCTTGGTAAATGTCTGTCTGTAAACAGAAAGAAAAGATCTGGCTGTTATATCGCATGTCCTGATGCTGTAAATGATGCAGCGTTTGTAGTTTGTTCTTACAATTTAAACTTATCGTCCACAGAAAATAACTTTGCCAGTACCTGCAATTTTATGTTTTGAACACAGATGGCGATAGAGAGGCAAAAGTTACAGATTGCAGCTTTAAACGGCTACAATTAAACTCAGAAAGCCTGGCACAAATAAGTCGTATTCCAAGACTATTCCAGCCAAATGACAGAAATAAAATTGTGAAATCTGACAGATCAGATGAAAACTAGTATACAGTATTTTATTTTCATTACTAATGTATATACAGTTGCCCCAAAACGTATTTTGGCACTTAATACCCCACATAATATCTAAACGCTGTTACTTTAGATTGAAAGATTTTTTGAATGTACATTTTAAACACAAAAATGTCTGATTGTAAAATCTTCTGCTTGCATATTTTTTTTATTTAAAAAAAGTCAAAATATGCATTTATTTTCAATGGTATACTTTTATAAGCCATGCTAATAATACGTGTTAGGGCAACAGTAGACGCTGTAAGTGAAAACATTTGAAATGAATTGCATTTGATATGATTTTATCAACAAAAGTGAGTGTATTTCTCAGGCTTGCACAAGACACAGAGTTCGTATTAAAACCAGACCAGGAATTCGGTTCCAGCTAATAAGCTTCTGGCTAAATGATGTCACCGAGCATTGCTGAATTAAAAACAGTAATTGATAAAACAACTGAGATACAACTGGTGCTGGGGAGCAATATAACGCTTTAATATTCAACATCTGTGAAAGACTTCAAGATTTAATGCTCTTAAAAAGTCTAGCCATCTCCAATGTGAGTCCACATGTCCAGTAAACACACAGTTCATCTCATACGAAATATGAACGTATTCCAGAGTTACACGTAATCAGATGCAATAAGATGATACAGTACAATGACATCTTTAAACTACTGTATTATATCTCTAATGAGATATTACTTTTGTTTACTGCAGAATTATCTGTTATGGTTCATAATCAGGGCTTAAAACTGCACAAGGACACTGTGCATACGGTTGTACACTCAGAATTTTGCTTTCCGAACATTAAAAACTAACAATACACCACAAACAAGTTTATTTTTCTGCATTTTCCCTGGAGTGACTGGAAAACTGGTTCCTGCACTTTTAACCTGCCACATTTAGTTCCAAAAACAGGAACTAAAACGATTTCACGAGGTCATCTGACCAGCTCGAAGGAGTCAGATATCATCCAATAATTCCTACCTCAGCTTTTACTAAAAAGTCAAGATTAAGTCTTCCTCCATCAAAATGATTAACACTGGCCTATGCATCATTTTTCCCTTTTTTACTTCAGTTTAGTTTGCAAGTGCAACTTCTTACATGCGTTTTTTTTCTTCTTTTCTGTGACTGAAAGAAGTCAGCGAACTAATTATGAAAACATGTTACTCTTCAGCAACTCTGGCGGGTTGCCAGGTGCTCCACATTCACACTTAATGTGATTCTCACTCTGTGCAGCTCAACGATTTGAGAACAAACTCAGAGTGCAGAGTTGCCTCTGGGATTTGTGGGAAAAGCGTGATGTCATCAGGACCGCTGGGGTCCTCCTGAGACTTAGTTTCTCTTGTTTAATTGAGGGAAGATGGCTATAATTTACCCGGTCCAGAAAGGAGGCAGCCATGGGGTGTTTCAGCAATCTGCAACTGTCGTGCTATGACGTAAATACCCCCCTTTTCAAATCCCTGACTTTGCTATCGGGCCTCAAATCAACTTTAACAGAAACAGAACCGTTATCAACGTTTCGGTCTTCCTTAACGGAACATACTCTTGTTCGTAAGCCAGCACTGCCAGGAATCAAAACACAACTTCCTGTTCTAGGGGGTGACGTAGGTGGAAATGTTTGTTGTTGTTTCCATAAAGAGATTGGAGACCAATAGGTTCAGGTTTGTTTATGCAAACTTGAAAAATGTACAGCAGCCGAGGGTAAAACAGAGCGAAACACGAGCGAGGATTGTTTCGCAAAACAGTCCACGTCTTACACAGCGTTCTTGGAAAGGCCCGCAGCATCAGAGCAGCCAAAATGACAACACACTTTCTCACACACGGATCAGAAACGCATCCAAAACAACAATTCACTGCAGCATCGGATAATCAGATTCAATCGACTTGATAAGATACAGCTCAGAGATCTTTGTGAATCGGGAAAAAAAACATGAGCCAATCTCGCTGAACTTGCGCTCTCACACGATAAACAAACAGCCGTTGTGTCTGGCTAAGAAACTAAGTTAGTCAGATGCTAAAAATAGCAGCAGATGGCAGATGCGTCCACGCACTGGTCGACTGCTCTGACTGCCCTCGTCTGTAAACTCCTGCTGTAAGCAAAGATGGGACGCTTCCTTATATTCCAGTAAACATAATCGGAATACAGTATTCCAGTATTCTGAATACATACAGAAAATGTATTTAGCAGCCTAATTCAAACATCACAATGTTTATTTAAAAGATCTGATTGCTTTAATGCATTTTTGAATTAGCTGAAAGGATTATGTAACTACAAATGAAAAAAACTACCCTGATTTTATACTGGACAGCGAGTGGCAACACAAATTGCTTATCACACAAAAAGAAACAAAAAACTGGACCCAGCTGAAAACAATTGAACTACTATCACATGCTTTCTCTACGACAAAAACAATGGCCAATAAAATTACAGTTTTTTCTACAGATCTTTTTACCAACAGTGACTATGCAAACCAGTCGACCATGCCATTCAGTTGAGATGCCTCCTTACAAGAGAGAGAGAAAGAGAGAGAGACACAGAGAAAGAGACAGACACCCAGAGAGAGAGGCAAGAAGTGTTTTACCCAAAGTTCTCTTTCTTGTATTATACATTGAATATTTCTTTTCATTCCCCCTCATGCCTTAAACGGGACCCGTATATCCGCGTCAGTCATGTGAAAGACGCCGGCGCGGGTCTGTCAGGGGGATGGATGGAAATGGACCCATAACTGAACTGAGGAATCAGAGCTTCAGGGAAATCTGGTGTTGGTCACATGCTTACCTTCTCTTTAAAGGCCTGGAGAGAGAATTATCACGATAATGGCACAACAGCATGAAAACAAACTAGACTGAAGTTTCAGGGTTTGGAAGACGGGCATCCGAACACATTGTGCTGGAGCTGTGAATCCGTGTGCAGTCTGACGGGAAAAATATTCCGGATTATTTCTGCTGCACAGATGTGAACCAGAACTTTTGCTTTTCATACATAGTCATCAGGAAAGACATTCAGGGTTACTGAAACAAAGACACTTTGAATAACAAACCTGATCATCTGTTTATTCACTCTGCAAAAACCGTATCGTATAACTCGGTGACTTTTTACGAGAGTTTTCAGCGGCATTCAGCGTTTTAACGTCTGAAACTCTTCAGCTTTCGTTTTACGCCAATAGAATTTAGAAACAAAACAAATTAATTCCATAATCATCAATAAAGGCATCGTGATGCGCCTACAGTTGACGCTCAATTTAACTGCTAAATTTAATAAACTTTCTGCATTTTTACTATTAAAATAATTATATTCAATATATTTTTATAGCATTTTACAAATGAGAATGTCCCCAAAAGGAGGTTTTGCTGACTTCTGGGTACAAATTTGCCCTTAAATATATGGTTAATACACCCCTTTCTTTACAACAAATACATGCATTGTAGCTGCTACACAGTAGCTGTTGTGTATGAGCTGTAATTAAGACTTGTCACTCAGTGGTATGTTACACTATAAAAACTCATTTGGAAATTCAGACACAGACCCAGATTTCACCTGTATTTAAATAAAAATGTTGACGTTTCGTTACTTTTCACGACAGAATTTCACGAACTTACTGTGACAATTTGAGCTGTCTGGTCTTCATGGGAAGTGTCATCTTGGCTTCATTTGACTTTAACGTACATAAAGTACATAAAATAACCTGCAATTTTATGTTTCAAACAGAGATGGCGCTAAAGAGGCAGAAGTTAGGGACTGCAGCTTTAAAACAGCATCTGTACTCATCTGACACCGGGCTGAGGGCTCTGGCAGACAGCCCATGTGCCAATGCTTGCAAATTTGCCCCAATAAAATGACTCCCAGATGCCCCTGGCCTCCTCATTTCTAATAAACACGAGTCGTGTGTGAGAAACAGGTTTATATGGGCTGGAACCAACATTAGCTACAAACCAGCTAGCAACCGGATAAACATAACTTGCACTGAATCAACCCCAAGACACAGTTTTTCAAAATATTTCAGCTTTACTACAAAAACAGAGATATAATCTATAAGAAACATGTTATTATTATTATAATATAATCTAAGAAGCACCATCATTATTGATCTAACAATTTTCCTATGTGCATTAGCCTAAACGCTAGTGTTAGCTTTAGCACCATTACATTAAAATGTCTATATACTCCTTGGCTTGTGTACAGCTTGAACAGAAATAACGCTCAAACAATGCACACAGTAAACGACAGATTTCAGCCATCGTCATCGGCGGCTAGTCGAGCAGCAGCGTGCGAAAAATAAAAATCACTCGTTTTAACCGTCAAACTAAATAAAAACACGCGAAACCTAAAACAAAGAACAAACAAGGAGCGTTTACATTATCCAAAACTATTCAACTATAACATTCGATACAATTACATCTTATCAACTTGCATTTTACATCTATCTACAGTACAGTAAAACTTCGCAGTACAAAAATATATTACAAATCTCCTGGAATATTTACACGGGCACTTTGACAAAATAAAAGAAAATATGACTTTAAGAGCTTGTCAAGAGAATGTAGGACGCAGGGAGTGAAATGAAACGGTCGTAACACACAACACATCTGACAACAGTGCCTTCGTAGACGATTAAAGATGGTCCAACACTGAGTTCACAATTTTTGCCTCTCTTCCTCTTCAAGGGATAAAAACACATAAAAAATTCACCGCATGCTTTGGCAGACTTTCAGCATTTAAAGTAAAAAAAAACAAGTTTAAAAAGGGAGGGAAAAAAGCCTCGCTTCTGTCTTACAAGATCGTCGTGTCCGCTTGGGGTTGGTTACGTCAGCAGACTCTGACAGAAGCCCCCCCACCCCGTCATCTAAAAAAACATCCTGAAAACAAGCATATTCCGCTTTAGTACAACGCACACACACAAATGCACACACACAGAGACACACAACACACACACAAAGACACACAAATGCACAGATGAAACGACTCCAGTATAAAAATGCTAAGATGCATAAAACAAAAAGCGAGACCCCAGACGACCCCGAGGGTCTTTCCACACTCCTGTGATTAAAAATGTCACATCGTAGGCTTCCACATCGTCATTAATTGGCATGAAAACGAAAACATTTCCACCCACAAAAACGTTCGATTTTTCTAACGCGTTGAAAGCATTAAACTCCAACGGTCTGGATAAACAGAGTCTAATAAACAACGAAAAATGATGTATTACAAACAATTAAATGGCAAAAACAAACATCTATGTCCTGGAATAATAATTTACATCTGGGGGAGAAAGTCAACAGTGAGTTTCGAGGGCTAGTGACCCGCGCAGATGGTATCGTCAGCTCTGATTAATTAAACCGTCTTTTGGATCAAAGGTTTTTGATCTCCCACCCCTGAGTTTTCCCAGACGCGTCAGAAGACTGAAAACACGGAAGATGGCTGCAGCGACGCTGGCTCCATCTGCTGGAAAAACTCAGAGCAAGTCTTCAGTAGTCCGAGCGTGTGGGAAGACCGTCTTCGCTGTGGAGTGTCAGAACAGCTTATGGTGAGCTGAAAATGTGGAAGTGTGGGACCTGCTTCTTCATTCATACGGTTATGGATTTATATCTGAGCTGCTAATAAAGTGGGCTGGAGCATCACCTGTAGATGTTGGGGTCCAACAGTACGGCTGTGTCCTGAGGAAGCTGAGACAGATGGACCACTTTGGTCTTCAGCTGTGGACGATCGCTCTCGCTGACCCAAGCGTCTGGAAGTCTGTGCACATCAAACAGAAGACAAAGAAGTTTTTTATTTGGGTAATTTTAAGGATGCCATTTGTGCACTGTGTGAAAATGTATATATATATGTGTGTGTGTGTGTATGTATGTCTATATATATGCGTGTGTATACATAGACATATTTATGTCCATGCATAAGACTGTGTATGTATCTGTGTGTGTGTGTGTATATATATATACACACACACACATATACATGTTTAATCATAGTGAACATTCCCACACACACACACACGCCTCTTCATTCCACCATCTCCTCTCAAATCCCTCAGCACACATTCCACTAGCAGATGATTATAAACGTGAAGTTTTTTCTCGTATGTATTCAGACATGTTTGGCTCTGGCTTGTTGTGTTGACCCAGAAATCCATTTTAAACGTGATCTCCTGGGAAGCAACTTCTGCAGTGTTATCACTGAACTGACAAACACACACACAATTATCACACACACACAATCACCACAACACACTACAAACTGCGCTTAAAACTAAACACACTACAAACGTATATTCTAACATTATCTCCAATATTTCACTATATAAACAATTTTATATGAAATCTGAGGATAACGTTTAATTGCACATCAACATTTAAAGAGTCAGAATAAATTCAACGAAGTCTGTAGCTGTTACATCTCACTGCACTTACAGCGTTACAGAAAACCCTTTCCCTGTGACATCATCAAAGGTCGCCTCATTATCGCCATGGAAATGTTGAGAGCGAGAGGGTGTCCATTAGAACGTATTTGGGAAATGAGCAGCACTGAATAAACACAAATCGGTTTTGCTGGAGCTCCTGGGTGGTTTTCCACACGGCCAACAAGTTTCTCCATCCTGACATTAACGTGGACGTTTACCAACGCCAGCACGATCCGACTGAAACCTCAACGCTCATGTGGGTCCAATTAATCTCAGAGAGTTTTCAAATGGCACAATACCTGCTGTTTTCAAACAAAGCTTTCAGTGTGTGCGGACCACCCAAATGACTTCTTACGTTTACCCAAATGTGTATTAATGAAACGGCAGCAGTTAGAATGCAGCCCTTAGTATGCAGTATACAGTGTGCCAGCGTTTCATTCTGAATACAGCTGTACAGTTCATCTGTTAAACGAAATGTTAAACTTCTTGAGGGATTAGTAACTTCAAATCAGTGTTGTCCTGATTTGACCATAACCAGGTTGACCGAAACTGTGAATCTATGAGGTCAGATTATATGAGCGTTCTGAAACATCTACGACCGTAACGGCCCTCAGGTTGTCTCTGAATCACATAAACAGCCAACCATTGGTTCCCGTCTGTGAGGTGGGTGGAGCTCTTCGTACTCACATGTCCTCCGGCGTCCAATGAAGTAGCACCTTGACCTTCCCAGAATCCTCTTTTCGTCTGGCGATCACCTGTTCCATCACAAACAACAACCGTATTAGATATCGCATTTATTCTTCAAAAACTCGTTTCTGTTGTCACGTGTATGAATCTCTAACCACGGGCAACAGAAACAAAGAAGCTTGCATACAAAAACGCTATTTTTTAACCCGCAATTCCATGCAGGACTCACGGAAAGTGTCTGTGGAAGAAACACTGTGTGTTTTTAACAGGGTTGTGGGCTGGTGTAGAGAACAGAGGGCTGGCAGAGAGCTCATTAATGCTTTAATTAAAGACACGGGGGAACGGCGGATCACTGGACTGGAAAAGCTCTGGAGAGTTTGACGTCACGCAGCCTATAAACAGCTTCTCTAGAGAATATGACTG
>JAZGTK010022711.1:0-10185 GCA_036877625.1 Ambastaia sidthimunki | reverse complement strand
CTATACTTTTTCTTATACTTTGGTTTGCTTTGTTATTAAAGCAATTAAGAATTTATACTGGTATTTTACAGTATTACTTTTACTGTACTTTTACAGTATTACTTTTA
The DNA here is from genome assembly GCA_036877625.1 of Ambastaia sidthimunki. NCBI lineage: Eukaryota > Metazoa > Chordata > Actinopteri > Cypriniformes > Botiidae > Ambastaia > Ambastaia sidthimunki. The sequence goes on along the minus strand of JAZGTK010022711.1, from coordinate 10,078 downwards.
TTGTACTTTTACAGTATTCATTTTACTGTACATTTACTGTAAATCATGTAAATATGTAGTTAATGGAGTTTTTAATGATAATGAAGCTGTTTCTGAATCCACAGGTGGCTCTGCTGGACTTTGGTGCGACCAGAGGTTTTGACGAGAGTTTCACGGATGTTTATATCGAGGTAAACGCATCATATCAAAAGCAAACAGTCACTGTGAATACATTTTCTCTCTCTAATGGTTGTATTTTCTCTTTATAAAAGATCATCAGAGCAGCAGCTGATGGTAATCGAGAGGATGTTTTAAAACAATCCATCGATATGAAGTTTCTGACTGGCTACGAGTCTAAGGTAGGTGTGACCACGTCTCCCTGGTTTTGTGCTCGAGCAGCATTTGAAACGCCCGGGCTAACGTGACCTCTTCTCTCTCAGGCCATGGAGAACGCCCACGTGGATGCGGTGATGATTCTGGGCGAAGCCTTCGCCTCCCTGGAGCCGTTTGATTTCGGAGCGCAGAGCACCACGGAACGGATCCACAACCTCATCCCCGTCATGCTCAAACAGCGACTTATTCCGCCTCCGGAGGAAACCTATTCGCTGCACCGCAAAATGGGCGGGTCTTTCCTCATCTGTTCCCGCCTCAACGCTAAGATTAGCTGCAAGCAAATGTTCAAGGAGGCCTACAGCAAGTACTGGAGCAATCGTCAGGACAGACCGAGCCCGTAACAGACAGTATTCCCAGCAAAACACAGAGTTGAGGCTTGGCGAGGATGAGGCACAATGTTGTGGCCAATCAGATGTTAAAGAACGGCACTTTGGACAGACTGAATGCTACCATCATACACGTTTTTGCTTTTTTTGTGTGTGTTTTTTGGAAAATAATATCCATGATGATGGTTGTTTAGTCCAACGATGTGTTTATGTGCCTATGGAATTTCTATAACCAAGGAAGTTGGTTACTTATCAGGTATGGGTTGGTAAACCTAGTGATTGGCTGTAGAACACTGAACATTTCGTAACCAAGCCAACAGTTTTGGCAGGTTGTTGGACTGCCTCTGTCATACGAGGACTGTTATCCTAAATCAATGTTAACTTTGATGCATAAATTGTTTGAGACAGCATTAAGATGTTTATTTTCATTTATGGTTTGTTTGTGACTCTGAATGTTGCGCACAAAATATAGGCACTTAAAAAGGCCAAAGTAAGATACCGGAAAGTTCTTGAAAGGAAATCGTCTTTCCTCAAGGGAAGCACAGATGAATCTGTTTCAGTCACACACCTACTAACTTTTGTAGATTGGATACAACGTTTTTTCTGTTTTCTCTGATTAAAAAAAACTGCCATTGTAACCATTTCAGTCTATCATTGTGTTATAGTGCATTTTAAGAAGCAATGATTTTGGAAAGGGTGGGATGAGGTGTCACCTCTTAAAACGTACATGAATTTAAATGTGCCTAAAGGTATTTAAGGTGAAGAGAAGAAAGCGTTGTTATTCTAATAATGGCTTCATATCATGTTGGAAAAGGCTTTTTCTAATTTTCTTGGTATTTGCATTCTTACTACAAATTGTGATGAAGTTGTGATAAAAATGAACATTAAATTTTTTGAATCAAGACAYGAGTCCTAAATATTTATTAGCAGACATCAGACATAAAACCATCAAGTACATAATGTTAAAATATRATGTTACCCGCAGCAGGTTTTATATAATTTTATTATACAATTTTTAGGAAAAACAAATATTTAATACACGTAACTATTTCTTTATTGTTGCAGACAACTATTTCAGAACCTTAAAATATCATATTTAGGTACTTCAGAACACTTTATTTATTTCATTTGGACATGTATGTGGTTTTGGTTCCATATAGTCTGAATTTTAAGTGATGCACGACCACTAACACGGCAGCTTTATTATCTGTGAATCATCCTCAGTTTCAGGGTTATGTGTCTCCATTAGGTCACTGATTCTCAACATTTTGGATGATGAAAGATGAACTTGTGCAATAAGTTTGTGCTCCGGTAGAGGGCAGCACAAGACAGAGAAGCCACGCAGTATAATGTGTCTCATTACCGCTAAATAAACTTTATTTTCTCTGTAAATTGTGTTTGATGCATTTGGTTAATATTTAAAAACATTGCAAAACAGTGTGACGCAAAAGAAATGATCTGTGATTATGAAAACATCTTATAATGCATTTAATTCATCAAGGTGGTTCTAGCTAATATATAATGTTAATTTATAGCTACAGTGCATCTATAAAGCAAATCATATGTTGTGTAAAAGTGATGTAGTCACTTATTATTGACAGGCAGGTAGGACATCCTATCATTGCATTCGGACCGAATGCAATGATTGGACGAGCATTTTATGGTCCTGCACCTTCCACAGAAGATATATAAATATATTTAGACCACTTAGCGAGTGCTTTCAGGACACGAAGAGACTTTCAACCAGCATAACGAAAAATGATTCTGGAAAAATATACAGGACGGTTTTATTTTGCTGGGTAACAGCGCTGATGAAATGACCGGCGTGAGAGCTGCTCATAAACAGTCCTCAGGGAGAGTTAAAAACAAACGGATGAGCTGCCATTTCCTCCTGCTTTCATCCTACAGCGCTGCATTAAACACACATTAACTGTGTGTGTGTGTGTGTGTGTGTGTTTGACAAAGATTAGCCTTTCAGGGCTTCTCATTCATCACAGTCAGTGAGATAAAACACACAGAGGGGTTATGATGCTCATATGAGCTTCTCAGGTTTGGAGGCCGTTCTCTCTGTCAGAGCAGTGCTGTGTGTCTGAAGAGGGTTTTGTGTTAGCGATTGCTATATAAGTAATATTTCACCTGACACTTTTATTTAGTGCATCTTATTGGATGTTATTAAAGGTACAATCCACCAGCCATCAGATCAAAGCTTTAACCACTACCCAACTAACAGTTTTAGATTGTAGGAACATTTCCCTAATGTTTCCTTTAGGTAACAAAACATGTTATTTGGAATGTTCTATAAAAACATCCGTTTTTTTAGACACTGTATTGCTTGGTTATAAGAATGTTATTCAAACATTTTTATTCAGTAACATTTTTAAAACATTCCATTATCAGCTTAATGAAATGTTTTTGATATGTATGATATATAAAAAAGTTCTTTCAACGTTATATCAAGAATGTTTTTGATAACTTTGAAAGAACTTACAGAGAATGTTAGCCAACATTCTGAGAATATTCTCTGTTAGCTGGGTAGACTGGAAGGAATCTTGTGGTCCGACCATATAGTGAGTTCAGGTGTGGAGTGTGTGTGTGTTGCTTTTCCTAGTACAAAAGACTCATAAATCATCAAATAATGTTTTATTTCAAGTCTCATAATGTCACCATGTGAGTATTTCCACACCCTCATAGGTCTCAGTAATGCAGTATGAGTGTTAAACTCAATACCATGAATACAATGATAGCTGTCAGACTATTAATCATCCGGATGTTCAGCCCTGTGCTGCAGTTTTCCAGTTACTGAGGGGTGATAATGTGATGTGTCCTCTCTGCTGTAGACTCCGGCTCTGTTCCAGACGAGATAAGAACACAACTGTCCTCTTTCATTAATGTATAATCTCTGTTTTCCTCAGCGTGTTGCTCTTTGTGTGTGAGAGAGTCTCTTTCATTGATTTACTCAAAGCTTTAATGCTGGTCTAATTCCAATCAATTCTGAGCCCAAAAAAGAGTCTGTTGAAATGTAAAGATTTCTCAAAGATTTTTGATTTTGATATGTATATAATTTGAAAAGAATTCTACTAACGTTACTGCAACAATTTTTTGATAACTTTGAGAGAACTTTGAGAGAACATCTGAGAATGTTCCGTGTTAGTTGGGTTAGGGTTGGACTCTTGTCTTGGGTTGGCAAATATAACAACGAAGCAACCATTCGGAACAGGTTTTCATCTGTGTGATATAGATTTCTGTTGTATTGAAATGGTTGGATATTGTCCAGCTATAAAAAGCGAGTGACCTTCTCCAAACTGTTTCTCTCTCGCTGAGCTCTGTGTTCTTCTGCTCTCTTCATATTACCACAGAAATTGCCTCTCACACTCCAGCAGTTTAACATCTCCACACTGGCCCTGGGATGTGCTTAGAAAGAATTTCCTGTTGACAGACTGTTCGTGCCCCTGTTTGTGGAGGTCTCTCTCTCTCTCTCCTGGTCTATGGTTAGTGACCCATCAATGAGATGTGGTCAAGAACTCGGTTCCAGCCTCAGGGAATTAACCTTCATTACTGACTGGAGAACCATCAGACCTGAGTTCTGCTCTTTGACTTTCATAGTGAGTTTGGATTTGAGCTACATGTAAATAAACCATTTTTTGCATTTAAAACTTAAAGTTTTATTTTAATCAGTATTTGTTTTCTGAAAATCGAACCCACAGCCTTTGCACCTCTAACGCGATGCTCAAACACACTGTTTGCTTTCTGTTGTTTGATTATTTAATTACCTGTAATAGTTTTTAAAGAAGTGTTTCTGTAGCTCAGCTGGGAGAACATTGTTTTAGCAGCACAACGGTTGTGGGTTCGAAACAATACACAAACAGTAATCAAATATAGAGCTTGAATTTGCTGGATAAAACATTTGCCAAATGCAAAAATGTATATTGTTGCATGTAACTTTTTTGTAGAGCATTATTGGTTAGTTTATTGATTGAAGAGCACCAATAAAAGCCATTATAGGACATGTTTCAAAAGGGAGGAGATAAAACGGTTAACCCTGACATCAGACTCGTCTGTGGGTGGGGTTATGGTGGAAAGGGTGTCCTGTAAACAGGGATATGAGAGACTCCGCCCTCCTCAATGGGGATAATTTACTGGCTTGTTTTCATGGGACAAGGATCTATAATTGAAATGACAAGAAAGATGCATGGCTACGCAGTTGTTAGTGTTTGAAGCCATGAATTTCAGCCGAATATCTGACACACTCTTTCAGCGCTCTGTCAATCAAAAAGGCCGTCATCAGGCTGGAGAAAGAGCTGCTGGTCGGCTGAATGAGTGGATCAGAGGTGTGATGCTTTATCGAACCCATCGACCCGTCATCACGACTCCGACCCGCAGCCACACGGTTATTCATCATCTCTGTCTGTTTCCATCCACACACACACTCACACACTCACACACACACACACAGTCTCCATCCTTTTACACACACACACACACACACACACTCACACACACACAGTCTCCATCCTTTTACACACACACACACACACACATTCACACTGTCTGTCTCACTATTACACATACACTCTCCATCCACACACACACACACACACACACACATTCACACTGTCTGTCTCACACTTACTCACACAGATACACACACACACTCTCCATCCACACACACTCACACTGTCTGTCTCACACTAACACACACACATACAGTCTCCATTCTTTTACACATACACACACAAACACTGTCTGTTTCCATCCACACTTACACACTGCTAGTACTGCTAGTTTCTCTTACACATTATCATACATGTCATTAGTTTCTTGTTCTTTGATTGTTTTGCTTGATAAATGCCGGCATGTATTGAACTGTCAGGCTGTTATAACTGCAGTGTTGATAAACACGTTTATGTGTTTTCCAATAGGTGATGGGAGCAAAGCACCACTGATATGCTGGCTGGGTCAATATTCACTTCACCAGCGAGCATCTCGTCCTCACAGATAAGAGTCCAGCCGGGTCCCTTTCCACACATTAAGAGACACATCACACACTCACCATGTTACACCACCAGCCTCAGTCTCAGAAACAATAGCAGGACAAACGTTTGCTCCACGCTAATGTGTCGTTTCACAGTCCAGGAGACTTTTTACTTCAACTATTGTAGGTTTAGCTCCTCTGGTCCGTTTAATGAACTGTCAACATTACATTTTCTTACATCCAAAAAGATGAGCTTGTGAAGTTGAACAGAAATTAGCTGTCATGCTAGAAAAAACGCCTAAAGGAAAATGTCAAACAGTTCAACATCACAGGACTGAGTTTTTGTAGGATGACTGCGAAACGTCAAGTAACTGTACAGACAGTTAAATACTGACATTTTCATTTAATGATCGGTGATCCTCAGGTCATGGAAAACTCACACATTTCCAGGCCTTGAAAAGTTATTAATGGTTGTTATTAAAAGCAGAGAGGTGTGCATTGATAGTTTATTTAATTTATGATCTTATTAACATAAAGAGTCTTCATGTATATTTTAATTAATGTTTTAGTTCACATTACATGATATTCAAGTATCGACTGCGGGATATCAAAGCTGATTTTGTACTGATGCCCAAAATTATTGCTGAGTTCACTTCAGTGAACATGTTATTGTTTCTGCTCATTTTGCGGAATCACAGTTTAATTTTATATAGTTGAGCGATTGTCTTTACAACAGTCTCCATTCTTGGGGAATAATGTAAAGACATCATATATTTACAGTAATGATTTTGTGTTAACACAAGCACTTTTCTGTCCTTAATAATTTTGTCGTTTTTCATTGTGTGCAGCCGTTGATGAGTTTGTTCAGTATGTGCATGTGTGCAGAAATCATTAGCACAGGTTTGTGAGCGTGTGTGTGTTGGAGGTTTGTGTGATATTGTTCCGCAGATCATTACACACGGACCGAGTTCACAGCCAAACTGGATTTATTGGCTTAGTTATTTTCCCGACACAGCTGAGTGAGATTCCGGCTAACAATTTTAGATTGTAAGAACGTTTCCTTAATGTTTCCATGAAGTAGCAAAAACAAGCTCTAGGAATGTTCAAAACTTCAGTTTTTTTAGACGTTGAATTAACATTACTACTTGAAAATTATTCAAACATTTTTCAATTTTTTAACAATTCTGTAATGTTGTTAAAATGTTCCACTAGCAACTTAAGAAAACTGTGTTTGATATATGATACATAATGTTACAAAAACATTTACTAGCAAGAACTTTTTTGATAACTGAGGGAACATTAGCCAATGTTTTGAGAACATTCCCTGTAAGCTGGGTGTCCGTGTGTTAGCATGAGGGTCCCTCTCTAAAAACCCTCAGGGACTCGTCCTGCATCTCATGGGTTATGTTATGCCCGCCTGGAGGCCCAACCCTGCACCCCCACCCAACACCCCCCACTCCATCTGTTTCTGTGTGTCATGCTCTAACGCTCCATCCCATTGGTCCAGCCGTCCACGGCCCGCTGCACAAGCACTCTGCAGTCATCATACACACACACACACACACATGCTTTTAACCAGCAAACGACACTCTAAAACTGTGTCGACTGTGTTTGATCAACTGCAGAAGTTAAACACCAACAACGTAATGTTCACACGTTCCTGCTTTACGTGACTAACACACACCTAACAGTTGAAAGTTTTAATGTTTTCATTAATAATTGATAAAAAATGTTATTTTGAAAGTTATTTCAAAATGTATTTAGATGTTTTTCAATTCTGTAACTTTTTAAAACACTACACAACTTAAGCCAACTTAGGAATAACGTTTCTGATATATAACAAACTTTATGTTCTGAGAATGTTTCCTGTTGGGTAATTAATTTCTTCATTTCTTACTTTTTTTCTTCCACCAGCTCAAAGTCTGAGATCACTGCATTGCTCTGTCCATGCACAACTTTACAATAAAGAGTGTGTGTGTGTGTGTGTGTGTGTGTGTGGTTTGCTGAGATTTAAGCAGGAAGATGGAAGGAGGTTAATGGCCTGTAAAATGAGGAAGTCACTCTGGACTCAGAGGTGATGGCAGGAGAGCTGTTCTGTGCAGATGTAAGAAATTACATTTACTGATACTCACTGTTTAAAAATATCATCCAGTTTCATTGATGAAATTGTTCTGAAAAAGGTTAATTTGAATGATTAGATTTAACATGAATTTACTGTTTTGTCATTAATTTATTAAAAATACAAAACATAGTTTTATTTAGATTTTGGGGTATTTAAAACAACAACACATTTTAAAAATCTCAAAGATAACATTGAAAGAACTTGAGCAACACAGCTTACAATTTTAGGTTGTAAGAACATCAAGGAAACGTTTTAAGAACATTCAAAATGTTGTTGATATAAGATATACTGTAATGTTACTATGTTAAACTATGTTTAATGCAATAATGTTTCTTGATAACTTTGTTAGAACTTTTAGAGAACGTTGGCCAACATTCTGAGAGCGTCTCCTGTTAGCTGAGTTTGGCTTAATAACATTTTTCATGCAGATGAAGATCAGTCACAGTGTCTCGCATCAGAAGCCGAGCTGAATTTCTCAGTGAGTTTTTAGAGCTGAGATGAAATATTTACTGGCGGCAGTTAAAGTCCAGTGACCCACAGCGGACACAGATACAATTAAACTAATAATCAGTCTGAGAGATAAACACACACACAGAATTAACACAAGCCCTGAATGTGAGGAGAAGTAAATAAACGTTTACGCCACATACGACCCGTCTGTTATTTTGGACCCTGCATACAGTCAGATACAGAGAACAGTGTGGCCAGTGACTCCTGCATTTTGGTTGTTGTTTAATGTTTAATGTATTGCAGATCCTGATTGTCAATATATTGTAGGTGTGTAAATTTTACTATTATATGAGACACGAGTTTCTGTTCCATAATTTTATTACAGCTTACAAAATGTTACCATACACATATGTGGCACATAGAAAATTAAAGGCATGTAAAAATTAAATATTATTCTATTCATTTTTAGGCATACAGAGATTCATGTGGTCATATACAGGACTGTAAAACATTTACACACGGGACGTATAGACAGACAGATATTTATACAGTAAGCAAATTCATATATGCTGTACACATCCACAGATCTGAGGCACACAGAAAAATAATGTGATATTTACAGCTTCCACAGAACAACATTAATGTACAGAAAAATACATGACAAACAAGCAATGAACACAATCTCACACTTGAAGCCTTCATAAGAATAAACGCGTCTGAAATTGAGTTTTAAATTTATGTTTTTAACTTTTGCAAAATTCAAATTTGGCCCTCAGACTTTTAAAAGTTTGAAATCCCTAATAAATAATAATTATAGGAACATATTGTCCAATCTTCAGTTTTTGTGATTATAAAGTTTGAGTCCTTCATTCCTATAACATTTCAGTATTTAGGATGTAAAACTTTGGCACACCAACCAGTGAACAGTATCAAAAATATACAGCTTATGAATTGCTCATTTTATTTTGTCATTTGTTCGTTCTCTCTCTTTCTGCTTTGACTGCGATATTCACATTTAAAATATATATATATATTCTTTTAATCAAAACGAATGTAGACAAAATATAGAATTTAATGGTCTCTCAGTGAGATTGTGAGGTCCTCGGGTCAATAAATTACAGTATGAACTCAACTGCAACAGCCACCGCAGTCAGTCTTAAACAGTACGAAAGCAACCATGCAAAGCATCCAACAATATTTTCACCCCTTTCACAACTACACAACAAATCACAACAGTTACATTTGAACAGTACACGCAAGCTTCAAACACAACAGCTATGTGTCGAGTGTGTTTTAGAACTCAAATTATTATTCAGATTTGAATAAATCATTGTGTTCTACATATAGTATATAATTGTTAGTGCACATTTAGGGGCTCTGAAAATTGTCAAAAGTTGTGAAAGACGCCACCGAACTTTGTGACCAAACGATCACGTTTATGCAGATGTATTTTACCGCAGTGAATATCAGGAGAGATTGTTAAAAGACTGTGTGTTCTAAAATGTGCTTCACTATTTACAGTATGTTACTGTATGTTACTGCCATGACTTCAGTGGAGAACCGCAGAGGTGAGAAACATAGTGAACCACTGGCTGGAATGTAACAGAGTCGTTGCGGCAGTGTGGCACCACAGAGATGGAAATCCTGTGCAAAATGAGGGTGTGTCAGCACAGCTTTCTCCTGTAACTCTGAGCACAGCTGGCCGGTTACTACAGAGTTTCATCAGTGTTTGGAGAGATGTGTCATACTGATACTGTTTGTGTAGCTTAATGTTTGACTTTAATAAAACAGAGCGACAGGGTCTTTGCAAAGCAGCACCAACAATAATCGTTTCCA
>JAZGTK010022710.1:0-10185 GCA_036877625.1 Ambastaia sidthimunki | reverse complement strand
GATCGAGTCTCAGACACACTTTTGTGCAGACTGCTGCTTTAACTTTCAATATCAAAAGGAGGAATTAAAGTGGAAGTTGCTGAACTCTATATTAGATTCTTATTGCTGATTAAATGATTTCTTGTAAACTACACCACGGTCAATTTGATCCACTTTCTGCAATATCTGAGATTAAAAAACAAGTGTGAATGAATAAACAAGCTAAGATAGGGAAAAAGAGAGCAGGCACACATGGATCAAAGAGCCGTGGAGCGTTCCATAATTATTGTGTGTGTTTTCAGCATGTGTGTGGAACATTGCTCTGTTCCAAAACCTAGTGCGATGCCTACAGAGACACAAAGTCTGTTCCAAAAGGTAGGCATCTTAATTACGCTCCCTCCTAAAATACCTTGTTCTGGTCCGATTCTAAAGCAGCATCGCATGTGTCCTTAGTAGAGATAGCAATCCCATAATGCATTGCAATAGCCTCAGTGAGGTTTCATTAAACACTGACAAATATGCATATATAACAACGCAACATAATTAAAAATATTTCCCAGTTCACTGTACGTGTTTACGTGTTTGTCTTATTACAGTATTGCATCAGTACCGCACCGCATCTCTTGAAATCAATAGCGAGTTGAGTCTCTCATGTGGTTTATGTGGGGGGTGTTATTCGAGTGACACACAAAGCTTCTTGCCTATAAGCGTTCCAAAAAAGTCACTTATGAGGTTTGGTTAGCATGAACTGGTGCCTATGAAGCGGTGAGGAAGCAAGACAGTAGGACAGCACGCTACTGTAGGTTTTAACGCAGAACTCATATCCAAGCCATTAGAATACAAATGTGCCAAGTGTAAAATAAAAAAGACCCTCCAGTTGACACAGAATGGAAATTGGCTGTTAGAGTTTTTTCTCTTCTTTTCCCTTGGTTGCCTCGCAAGTGCTAAAACAGCAAAAGGTGGGCGAGATCGCGAGGGGCAGATCGCATTGTTGATGAGCCTTGGGCACTGAGCGCTGTGAATGGTACAGTAGACTTCAGAGAAACACCTTTTCTACATGGTGGTGATGGGAGAGAGTGAGAAAGAGGCCAATGCAAAGCAGCACAAAGCCTATCAGTTTGTAGGTGGGCTACTGCCGCCTCAGGTGTGTGCAGAATGAGCAAATGAGGACGAAGGCAGATAACGTTTTCATTGGGGCAGAGTTCATACACAGAGCGGTAGGAATTACAGTTGAGGTAAATGTGAGGCAACTTATATGAGGCAGGACTGATGGTTATGTAACCAGTGGGACTCACAATGTTATTGAGAACATAGGACTGCTTCTGCTAACACAGATCTGTCTTCTGTGATGTTTAAAATACAGTTTCATATCTTATTATATGTCACTTATGATCATTAGCGCGACAAAACTTGTAGGTGTGAGACAGCTGGATTTCTGGAAGAAGATCCAGGCAGACTCAGAGATTTCAGGCAAAATCTGCGTTTAGAAATAAAGCAAATAGATTTCTAGGGAACATGCAAACTGAAAAATTGCATTGAATTGCACTGCACTGAATGCAGTGTAAATTGCATTGTATAAAAGCGTCAGTTAAATGCAAGGGCTGCGTGACACATCAATGAAATAAAGAAAGAATATCCATGCCAATAAATCTAGGGCAAACCAAATGTTATTCTATTCCTCAGGGTGTTGGGCCTTGTGCTGACAGCCAGCCAATCAAATGATCTAACCTCTCACTATGCTTATTTCTGATCCTTACTTACTAATTATCCACTGTTTGGCAAAAAGCATCAAAGCCCCTTTTCATGTCTATTTATGAAACTTAATAATCCTAATTTACAAATGTAATCTACAGAAAATTTCTTGCCCATTTATTGTCAATTACAGTAAGATTTTTAGAATATGTCCAACCAACGTATGCAAGAGAATTAAAAAAATGACCTCAGGTCAAAAATGATAACACTGTCTGCCTCTGCTTGAATGTAAAATGCTTTACATTTATAAAAGCTGTGAAGTATTCATGAATGTCTTCTCTATCTTGCAGGATTTTTAAAAGACGTTGAGGAACTCTGTGCTGTGTTTCCTCTGGCTGGTGTTTGGTCCACTGGGGCTGTTTATGAGTTTCTCCTGCTTTGGGCCTCTATGCTGAAAATGATGCAAAACATCTAAGAACAGGCAATCAGCACTCTGTTCTGAAGACATACTGTAACAGGTTCGCTGTAAATCAGAAAGGCCTGGGCTTCACCTGGGCTTCTTTTGTTTCAATCTAGCCCATGAGCTCTGAGTAAAAAACTCTTTCCAAGCTGCTCAAGGGTCAGTTTCCTTTATTCAAAAACAGAATCCAGATCCATTCAGCCAACCTGTTGTTCCTGCCTCAGTAGGAATATGATAGTCGTTGGAAGTGTCGGCTGGAGGACTTTGTGGAAATGTTGAAGGCATCTGCGTGAACTTTCATCCAGTGAACTTTTCATCATTAAAGCCATCCACAGAGGATGTGATATTGATTGGGTGTTGAACAAGGAGAAAGAACACAATTTCCCACCCGTGCTCTGATTTTCTTGTTCTGTGGGCTTAGTAGAGATGGCTGGGGTCTCACACACCAGATGGAGCTGACAGAGAGGAGGCTCTGGGTTTTGTTAGTATCTGGAAGAGCTGTTGATGCCTAGCACATACCTAGCAAGGCATTGTTTGCTGTGTGAAACTGAAAAAGAGGATATGTTTTCCATCTGCACTGTTGACAGCGTGAGACACGGTGAGATGAAGATGCCGTGTTCATTCAATCTGAAGCAGGAGGCTTTAACAGAGGGTCTGCAATGGTACTGCATGGGGCCTGCCAATTTTTGTTTATCTCAGATTTATTTTTGTCATATATTATAAACCAAAATGTTATGTACCGCATTAAGCAATAGTTAAATTTATTTTTCCTTTCATATTAAAATATTTAAGTTAAGCTTAAATGATTATATTAAAATATATAATTTTTTACATCATTAATAAATATTGTAATGCGTTGAAATAAGTATCATGACTACATTGAAGATACTAAAACATAACAATGTTTGGATGCTTTTGGTAAAACATAACATACATTTTGGATGCTTTTGGTCACAACAGAATTCCAACAATTACAATTGTGTTATTCCATGGTTTTGATGGGTTAACTTTAATTCTAAAAATAAAAAAAATAGAAATAGAAAATGAATGTGATCGTAAAATTTTAACTAGTAGAGTACAGTTGTATGCAATATGCAAGAAGGGTTTATCTCTCTATCTACTAAAGGATCTTTGTCCTGAAAAAGATACAAAAGGCAAGATATAAACCACCAATTGTCTTACTGAAGCTGTACTCTTCTGGTTATGCATAATTACAGCGCCTTGTAAGCAAACAGCATCACATCTGGTATTCTCCTGCGGAAATTCCGTCCCATGCTCAAACACACATGTTTGTTTTAAAGATTAACTGTTAATTTCTCAGATTCAAGTGTTGCTGCTTAAGGATTGTCAGATGAATTAAGTAGGCCTAACTTATTATTAACCTAAACTTTATTCATTCTGTGCAGTAATTTGGGGGAACAGGAGTAATTTGGTAAATGAAAAGTCATTTGGTAAATGTACTTTCAAGCCCATTTGTGGAAACATCTTGAATGAGAAGAAAAATGCGGTGACAACGTTCCATTGTTGCATCCCATAACAGCAGCTGTTCAAAACAGGAGGGTTTAAAACCCAAATTCAGAAGAATAATAAGATCTGATAATGAAAGCTGAGATGGGACAAGAAAAAAAAATAGATAAAAGAAAGGGAGAAAAAAACTGTTGTGGGGCTTGTTAATGTTTGGCTCCTACAGTGCATGTCATGATTAGCTCTCCATATATTTCCATAATTCTGTGATGCTCTTCAATGTCCTGCTGTGTGCATCTTCAGGAACTTTAAAATGCGGTAATGATCAGAGCTGCAGAGGGTCTGTCCAGAGACACCCAGTTGGTTGTAAGCCAGGCACGGCACAAACATATTCTTCATAATGACGCTGATACTATCTAACCTCTTTGTTGTTGTTGCAAATGAGGAAGGGACTTCAGAAAAATTCAGGTGATGGATATTTCTGCCAAACTTTTTATTTTGGAATTTCTCTTTTAGGTTCTTTTAGGTACGATTTTAAAAACGCATTGAAGCTCCAACGAGATTGTTGGAGAAAGGATGTTATATAAAAACATTCAGGGATGTGGAAAGATATTAAATAAGCGGGTATTATTAGGCCAATGAACAAGAAAGAAGATAACAGAGGGGGAAATATAAAGGTAACAGAGCAGAAATGGTCATTACGGGCCAATTATGATGAGACCCTGGGTGAAAAACCCCGTAATGCTCTCGTTCTCTTTCTCTCTAGAGATACAGCAGTGATCTCTGCTCTATTAGCAATTGTATTGACAGAGGGAACAGACCTGGCCGTGGAGTGTCAGTAAATAGCTCTCTGGAAGCTGCTCAAGTGACAAAAATACAGCGGAATAATTAACTCCAAAATAGATTTAGCCTTGTCTGTAAAAAGCAAAATTAGCTTTTGTTATTTGAATCTCACTCTCTTCCCTGTTGTACAATGGAAACCCAAACTGCTTCATTCAAACGTTTTGAACAAAGTGCTAAAGCCCTAAATGCTGTTCCTGCCTTCGACGACAGTGGCGGAAAATGCTACAAAAACTACAAATGAGTTTGCTTGAACTGACACAAAAATGGAAAAGCCATTCACTAAACAAATGCAATTCTATATGATGCAATAGATGCAGCAGTGGCTCAGTGATGCTCAGCTCTAATCCCTTTATGTCTATGATAAAAGAGGGTTGCTGGATCGCTATGGCAGTGAATAGGGAGTGAATAGTGAATAGAAAGATGTTTAATTTCCTCTTATTGACATTGGAGGCAAGGTTTGACGTCACCAATAGAAAAAATATGTGACTGGCTGGGTGTGTGTTCTGTGTCTGGCTGCTATGGGAGGCGGCTGTGACAATTGTTTCTGTCCCTCTAATAGGCTTATGGTTGGGGTAATGGTAATGTTATTGTATACAATTAGCGTTATTACAGCTACTGGCCCTTCCCCACCACAAACACACAATTAAATATTTATGTATTATTAAAAAAATTATAAATACAACCCTATTAATATACATTTTAAGATGTGTCTGTATGTTTGGGTTTTGCTGAGCTACATTGTTGTGAAGTAACTCTCAAATGTTCAGTTTTACTACATTGTGTAGTGAATTTTTGTCTTTAAATTCAACATCCCAACTGCCCATGCAATTGAAAATTCTTTGTGTGAAGGTTAGGCTTAGGTAATAAAAATATTATCTCACTACAAAACCAACAGAAGTCAATAGGAAATTCTTGAAGTACCATTGTGTATGTGTACAGTATGTGAATGTGTACATACAGTGAAAGGGATGCTTCTCTCTCTCTCTCTTATCTGCTTTCTCTCATTATCTGCTATCCCTTCTCTCCTTAGCAATAAAATCATTGCAAAAACAGCCATGAGTAAAAACATTGTCTCATTATATAGCAGAAGACAAATATTAACTGAAGTTCAACGCTTGCCTCTTCGCTGTCTCTCCCATGCTGTTCAACAAAAGCATCGTGCCTTTGAGACAAACCAGCCCACCCCAGTGAAAAACAACATCCCTACAGGCCATTCACAAATCCTCATCACTGTGACATTTGTGTGGAATGAGGAAACAACTGGCTCCATTCAGAAGAAGTGTAGACAAGCCTGTCTACATTTGGCATACGGTATGGAATAAATGCTGAATGAAGGCTTTACTGAACTTTAATCCACTGCGATGAAGAAGAAAACAAACGCAAACGTTTGTCTGTCTAAGCGGTCGCATTTGCTATGGCAACATGCGTTACGTGGACGATTGTGCAGGTGACTTGGTATCAGAAAAACTCAGCAGTGGTTTCCATGACAACATAATTGTCCAAGCTATTGTTTTTACAATAGTATTCTGTAGCGCCTTGGAGAGGCTTATTGGAGAGGATGGTGAATATAGGTACAGTGAAAGGTTTAATGTTGAAAGGTTTAATGTTATTAAATTAAGAATATTAATTGCCACAGAGTGTCATGGTTACATTTCATAGTACCTACCAATGCAGTAACACAGCAGCACAGAGAGCAGTACTGAAACAGCCATGGCGCTGAGGGCCGTGCACCTCCATGAGCAGTACTTGGAGGATTTCTTGAACTTGAAGGCGCTGCGAGAGAGTGTGTTGCGGGGCAGGGGCCGTGTGGGGGGCGAGTAGACCGCCCCGGTGGCCATGGTGTAGCCTGGTGTGGCCGTGCTGAAGAGAGGAGTGGTACCAGTGCCTGTTTTAAAGAGAAAGTGCCTGAAAAGAGAGAGAGAGACAAAGAGAGAGAGAGAAAGAGAGAGATATTGAGTATCGTTTTGTAAGAATTCTTTTTGTAAGACATTTTCATTTTGCATTGTACAGCTCTGGGAACAAACAAAACAGATTAATGGCAAGAATTCACACAGAAAAAGTTTTAAAGTTTAAGAATCATTTAACAAAGTCATATCCAACACTTATGCGCTTTTACAGGAAGCTCAGTATAGTAAGTCTACATTAGTCTAAATTAATAGTTACACTGGCACAGACATTCATAGTGGGGCACAGCACAGGAAGTGAGGCACACAGCCCTGAACTGCCGAGTCTCCTGCTAAGCTAGTGACACCCTTCCCTGCTGATTGGCCCTTAAGGTATGATTGGCTAACAGAAACCCTGTGGCTAACAGAAGCTCTTAGCATGTGGTAATTACACTAGTCAGACATTACCATCACGTATTAAGCCGGCCCTTTATTTTTGCTTGCACACCACAGTGAAAATTTAGCCTTTTTTACACACATTTCAACCTGCACAGAACACATCTCAATCAAAGCCCTAGTGTTTGACTTTTCTTTGGCCTGCTGTTATTACTTTCCTGAATGAGGGTGGTGAAATGGGAAATGTTTTCTGTGTGTATAGTTTTTTCACTTTAAAGTACAGAATACATTGAATGGACTTAAGAGGTAAAACAAAAGTTGTACTTAATTAAAAATCACTAAAGGTATTGCATTTATTACATTTAGCTTAAAGCCAATGATACGCTCATACAACTTACATAGAAAAGTTGTAAAACCATGTTCTAACATTTAGGCTTGTTGTCACAAAAATATATATTCATTGTACTGTATTTGTAGCAATTAACTATTATCCTGAGCAATAGCTGTGGAAATATTTACAAGGGTTTTTGTGGCCAAAACCTTCCCTGAGTTCAGCAAAGAAAAAAGTGTAAACTAGCCCCGGTATCCTCACACATTTATTTAAGGCCTTGACGTAAACCTCACAACACAAATCCTGTCCCTTTGTTAAACAAAACAACTCACAAGCTTGGGGAGCTAAGCAATTCTCTGACACTGCACGGCTGTCTGTTTGATTGCATTCTTTATGGTGACAGAATGACCCATGAAGACATTGAACAATGGGACAAACAGATGATTCGAGCTGCGATATCAAATAACACTGAGCACTAAATCCAATTAGCCAGACAATTCAACAATCTCTGCATTCTAATGCAGCAACAGAGGTAGAGAGACAGAAAAGGAGTGAGAGAGATAGAGAGATATAGAGAGAGAGAGAGAAAGAGAGAGACAGAGACTGTGCCCTTGTTTTAATGCTGTAAACAGTTGCTGCCAACTCACTGTTACTCCAATATTATTAATCAACTCGGTCATAGCCAAGTTGCCGTGCCTTCAGTTTCTTCAGGCTTCAGGATTTAATCTAGTAATGCAGAAATATCAATTAAAGAATTGGTCAAATTAAATATTAAAGGCTGTGTAACTTGATTTATGCATGAGGTGAATCGATTAGCATATTAGTGAATTTCTATTACAACTTAATTTAGAGAAATTATTCCTAAGCAAGTATCAGTGTCAGAAACGGCTGCCAATCAATTGCCTCCTGATAATTTGCATCCATTGGCAAACAGAGCAAGAGAGGAGATATATGATAGGAGGCGGGGCCAGTGCGTGACTGCTACATTTGGATGGCTTAATATGGGGCTTATGGACGGACTTTTGCCATTTGATTGGCTCAGTGCTGGTCTTCTGTTTGGGGGTGGCGGGGGTCTGGAGATTTAGCACTTTGGTTGGCTCAGTGTTGGGCTTGGCATCGGCAGCTGGCACCATGAGATGACTCAGGAGCACGTACCCTTCCCCATAGCTGCCCTCGTGGTACACGGGAGTGAACACATCCATCTCTATTAAGTTGTCATGCCCGTTTTCGTGAACTGCTTGCTTTGCTAATTTTCTACATGAGAAAGACAAACAATTAGAATAAAGGTCGTCAGTGCTTTCTGATGATGAGACAGTCAAGCTATTTCTAATTATGAGTTTGGCAGCAAGTCTGCAGAGAAAAAGCTTCACAGACGGTAGTCAGTCATAGCTGAATGTTCACCGAATGAAGACAGTCTGTTGTACGCAAACCCCCACACATAAAAAGACTCATAAAACAAATATACTGCAGGGTTATGTTTAGTGTATTAGTTTTAAAAGTGTACGTTTTAAAACTGTAAGCAGTGTTTTGTTGTTGTGAGGATGACTGGATATGCTGGATAAACCAGTTAATTTTTTTCACAACAAATTTCTTTAAAAGTAAGTTAATGTAATTTTCATTTATAATATTTCCTCTCAAACTCATTAGCATTAGTTTAGGCTAAGCTTTGCAATCATGTACTACAAACTACTTACAACCCCTTTACCCATTTATGTGTATTTTTAAGTTCTATAAATAAAATAAACAAAAAAGAATATTAATATATATTTTTTTTATATTTCTAAAATGTATTTGCATAACTTGCATAATCTTTTACATTTAATATTTATGTGTATTTAATATAAAGGTATTGACAGTAAAAACACAAATCTTAAACTGTAAATTTAAAATTATTTAGGGTTAAAAATGTCACAGAAAATTAATAATAATCAGGTTATATAATTTTAATTTGACTTCAACAGGATCAATCACCCGTTTAACTGAACATTTGTTGAAACAAAAAGATAGCAATAAAAACAATAGCAGCAAGTGTTGTGTTGATTAGCTAACAACTCTGAATGACTATAAAGTGTTACTGCTGGGCTCTCAACATCCACTTCTAGATGAGTGTGTGAATACATTAATTACTGTATTCCATCTAGTGAACAGCATCCTAGAGGGACATGAATCTCCAGAGATGCACATAATCTAAAGTCATAAGACTTATATGGAAATATAAGTCATATAATATGGAAATCCACGTCTCTTCTCATCTTGTTCCTCGATAAATCAGAATTCCAAAAATAATTTACTTTGACTTCACACCCGACCTCATGGTATTCCCGCATAGCATCACTATGACCTAAACTAGACCAGCTCACCCATCTGACCTCCCAGCAGAAGTTCAAACATTTACCTCAAATTTTTATAATGAGTAACAGACAATATATAATTCTATAGCATGACTTAAGCATATGTTCATCGCTCTTGAGTTATGTTAAGTGCCCTGCCTTTATAGATACCATACAGCAGCATTAAAAATGATACATAAGCAGATTTGCAGTCATTATTTGAAGGCAGAAACAGTGAAACAATAGGAAAAACAGACAAAGACAAACTCCTGTAATTGTGCGGCACATAACAAGCCATTTAAGTCACTTCCTTATGAAAGTGTAAAATGGCACTTACATTTTATTATGGCTGCTGATATTTTCAATTCACTCACAGCCTCACAGTTTATATGGCGTTTATAGCCACATAAGATTGGGTTTTATCGCAGTTAACAGGATCACAGCAATAACAGAATACATGCTGCACGCTTGAAAAAAGTTTTGAATAAATGCAAGATACGATGCTCTGAAGCAAATTTTAATACCTTTGGAAAATCACCGACCATTTAAACGAGATGTAATGTAAGTCGTGTGGTGGAAAGCAGTGATACAATCTTCCGCTGTGGTATCTGCGGACTGACTGCAGCATCTGCCGTTTAGGTAAGACTGGATAACGCTCCTCTGACACAGAGCAGAGCCAACAGGGATTTGCGCGCGTGAGGGACGGGATAACCATTGTTAATTGATTACAGGAGGCATGACATCAGGCTGGAAATTGCTATGCTAATCCGTGTATCTTCTTTCATGTTTGTCATCCTCTGACAAATG
>JAZGTK010022709.1:0-10185 GCA_036877625.1 Ambastaia sidthimunki | reverse complement strand
GGCAGAGAGAGATACACAGTTTAGGCAGAGAGAGATACACAGTTTAGGCAGAGAGAGATACACAGTTTAGGCAGAGAGAGATACACAGTTTTGGCAGAGAGAGATACACAGTTTAGGCAGAGAGAGATACACAGTTTTGGCAGAGAGAGATACACAGTTTTGGCAGAGAGAGATACACAGTTTAGGCAGAGAGAGATACACAGTTTTGGCAGAGAGAGATATACGGGGGGTGTTGGGATGTGTTAGCCGCTCACCGGGCAGGGTCAGATCTGCTGAGGGGTCACTTTCAGTGCTGCTGTGTTCACTGTGACAGTCCTGTAAGATTTCACTCACAGACACACTCAGTGATCCTGAACACACAGATGATTAGCATCACTGACGCTACAATACAACAACTTTACAACCTCTACAAGCTCTGAAATATTCATTCATTCATTGACAGTATTTTTATAACCCCAGTCATGATATTTTAAGACATTGGTGACATTGTTAATACAGACTATCTTTTAGAATGATGGTCTGGGACAGTGCGTTTGCTAACCTGAATTTGGGAAGCCAGGTTTGCTGGACACACCCTCTATTGTTGCCTTATGGAAAATAAAAGAGGATTAGCTCTTTTTACAGCACGTGGGAATGATGAACGGATAAAACTGTGTACACTTCTTGTTACATTGCATTTCCTTATTAGTGATGTGCAGCCAGGTGTAAAACCACACGCACATGCAAACTATCTCACAATCTGCTCATCCATCCACACAACAAAAGACTATTTTTCATATTGTCATGGGATACACAAGTAAAGTATTATATGCTATTTAAACATGTACAGATGCTGTGAGGACCTCTTAAACCAACAGCAATAAAGCTACACCAGAGCTTTTAAATAAAAAGATATTAAAATGACTTGTGCAACATTCCTAGTTATCTGAAGGCATATTATAGCTTAACTGTATGATTATATATTTTGACATCTGCCTTAACTGGCTTGTCACAAGAGGGATCATTTGAGGTGACAGTGGCTGACCTCAGTGGGAGTGAAGCTGCAGGGCAGGACAGACCGAGGCTGGGCATCAGACAGCTCAGACAGTCTCTCATCATCTTCCTCCTCCTGTATGGGGGATGACGGGGAACATACAGACCTGCAAAACACCCAACACAGCACTACAAAACCTCTCAGCATTACTTGAGCATTTCTGAGGGAGATTTTAAACCTTCAAAACCTTAAAGCTTCTGTGAGAACTGAACTCACCCATCCGGTGACTTGTGGTCTTTGTCTTTAGTTGAGACAGTGTCTGTGCTGTGCTGGCACTGGCTCAGGTTGAGAGGATCTCCCATCTCTCCAGAAAACTGGATCTCCTCATACAGAGGTACTGATGGGACTGAAGGGGACACAGGCGGAATTCCATTCAGGGCCTCCAGGAGGGAGATGGGCTCATAGCCAGGAGGAATATTGTCAGCATTCTGAGATTTAAAACAAAGTGTGCCGTTAGCAAGATTCAGACTTCCTGCCACAGGAAACTGACCTGACAATCTCACTGTCAGGATTGTCAAAATATAGTCTTGACACCAAAATAACTCAACATCTATAGATCTGGTTTGATCATAACAGAAATGTAGAGTGGCATTAATATACAATGGCCGCAGAAAGTATATGAACACGTTTGGACATTCAAAATGTATGAGTTTAATTTTAAAATCTAACTAAGTGACATACAAACAACTCAGATTAAGAACACAGTTCACTTTTCTAACATCACTTTAATTTGACCAGATTTTAATAAACTGGTCTCAAGACCAATTCATATTATTATTATGTAATTTGTAACAAACTTTGTTCTCATAAAATGTGTTGCTTAAGAAGTGTCACATTATACTGAATACCAGTCATGAGTCAGTACTACTCTAGCAACCCACTGATGATAAAGTGTAAAGTTTACCGAACGCTCAGTGTGATCGGAGCTCTGGGACAGAACCGGGCTGAAGGAGACCGGAGAGAGAGTGGCAGCTGTTGTCTTCCTCACCGCTCGGATCTGGAGCAGAGCCCTGAATGCTGGGCAGCGACACGAGAAAACAGGTCACACATAAAGAACACAAATAACAACAGTGTGCATGAACAAACACAATACTGCATCTTCACATGAACACTCAAATGTTACCACATTCACTTTGGCAACAAAATAGGGAAAAATAACTGTATGTGTTGTTCTGTATAACTGTCAGGATTTCATTTCCTGTAGCTCCAGTGATCATTCATGTCTCATATTGCTGGAACTGAGATGAATTCTAACCGCTCGCTCTTCTGACAGTGACATTATTACATTATCTCCAGCAGGTGGCACTGTGCTTCAGTTGTTATGCTTCAATAGTTACTGTGTTTAAGTAACTATTCCATTACTAACATCGGTTTAGAAAGAGCACACGATAATAAATAAGTAAATATCAAATAAACAGTAAATCAATGCGCAGTCTTTAATCTTCATAGCCTCATTAAAATGTTCAATTCTAAATAATACTGGAAACATTAGAGCAGGTGCTGATTAATGGGCACATACGGAGTCTGCAGATGGGGCAGTTGTTGGCCTGGTAACGCAGCGTGTCTGCGCAGGCGCTGCACAGACACAGATGTCTGCAGGGCAGAATGAGCGTGTCACGCAGGTCAGATAAACACACCACACACTCACTGCTGCTGTCGCTGTTCTCGTCCTCTGTGGACTGAAATTATGATCAGAAATCAGACAGGAATCAACTGTAAATGTCATACCGTATAAATCTGATCACTCGTAGGGACACAAATTACCTTTGTCTCCTGGTTGTTCCTGTTCTCAATGCCATAAATCTCCTGCAACAGATAACTCACACGATCCACCTAAAGATGGAATATGTGATGCGGAAAGAAAGTGCGGATTATACAGGGAACTCCGCAGCACGCATCAGAATGAGTCTGACTGTTTATTATGAAGCTGTGTGTCTCTTTAATGAGGTTTCAATTATTTAAGCCACACAGTCACACAGTCTTTGATTTGTTGCCAAGCCAGACTGTTCTGTTGCCTTTAGACACATAATCACACCCTGCATTCAATGACCCGAACAAATACTTACTATTTGCTTCTGTTTCAAAGGTTTCGCTGAGAAACTGCCATCGATGTGCTGTGAATAAGAGAAAGCATGTAGTATTATTAGTTTAAAACAAACCTCTCCAATTGACATCACAATTGTATCAGAACAATTCATTTGAATTGTGCATTTTGGCTGCCGTTTACAAGAGTTTAGATTTGCTTGTATTATGGTGAGGGATGGCCAACAATTAAAATAATTACATAATCTGACAGGCATGACAATACATCCTGATTGGACATTGATTTGACTGTGTTGTTAACAGAATGTATAAAAATTACTGATAAGTACCCCCCAGCCCTTTTTTTAGCAATTCAACATTATGAAAATTCTTTGAGCTTTCATTTTCTCAGACCATTTGACTTTATACAATCCTGGTTAATAACTGACTTATTACAAAGAATGATTTAACAGAGAATTGCATATCATACATTTCTCATGGCTATTTCTGCTAAAGAAAACTCCACATGACAAACGTGTATTGAGTTATAGGCATGTAATAAACATTAAGTTAAAAACGTGTTTGGTTGCTGGTATATGTATCACATGGAATTGTGACAGTTGTTTACATTTATATATTTCAATTATATTTTTAATATAAAATTATAATTTTACATACTTTAAACATGAGCTTTCTCACTTGACATTCTTGAATAATAATGTTTAAGCAAAAGAAAGAGTTAAAAAATGAAATATAAATGTCAAACAGAAACACACACCCTTTCAAAAGCTGCCAGGAGAACATGTGCATGGCCTGTGACATCTGTAACAAAAATAAAATGTTTAATGAGACACAACACACTGACTGTATTTTATGATCATAATAATTTTACACCGACCATCTCCATCATCCACTATTGCCTGGACCACCAAAGGAAAAACCCCTCTGTCCAGATCAAAGTTCAGCTACAAAAATATATGAACATCACATTACAATGTTTACTTTATAAACACATCAAGCGGAGAACTATACAAAAAAAATCTTATTTTAAAAGTCTGTGAGATTGGACAGATGCACACAAGTTTCTCTCAGTAATATAATCTGAAATATAAAAGATAAAATCACACCTCCTCTGGCTTCCATTTGGTGAAATCTATCTTGAAGGATGGCAGAGAAAATTGTTGATTTATCCCTCTCTTATAACGGACCGTTTCAGACACCATTGAAGGGTTTTTTGGGCTGTATCTTTAAGAGAAACACTGTACGATTACTATCAACAGATCTGAGTGAACTTTCAGAATTCAGCTGCTAGCAAATCTTAAATTCAACCATAATAAACATGATGCTCATGAAAAAGGTGCCCATTTAACACATCATTACTCAATTCACTCATTTTCAAAGTGAACCCAGCAAACACTGGTGAGAACATACTGATGTGTCATCATTCATGCACAGTCTTTATCCTTGGATTATTCCGTGGAAACTTACATTGCCATTCCATTGGAAAACTCCTCGAAGGCCTGACAGTACAGTGTAATAGCCACTCTAGCGTCAGTGTCAAAGCAGAACTCAACACTGTAAAGAACTGGAGGATCTTCCGTGTCTGGTGTGCTGTCACACTCATCCTTATATCTGCAAAATATCTCAGCACTTACAATACAGTTCAAACAATGCAACTCCTTTAGCCATGATAGTAAAGTTACACTACAGCATGACCTCAAATAGCCCAAAGCACTTGTATGTAGATGAATGTGTGTTTGCGTTATGGCATCATGTGTTATAGCAAAGCTAGAACAGGTATTGACCAATCAGCATCAGACTTTTTATATTTTCCATTTTATGATCTTTAATAATCTCAATTAGAGAGTTATCCAAAAGAAAAACTTGTTGACATAGTCTAACGTGCTTTGTAAACAATCTTTTTAAACTATTTCACTTTGTAAACGATTGCTTTGCAGAACACTGTGTCAAGACTACCTGACAAGTCGTAAAGAATCCTTCCTAATGTTCACCAAACTTCTCAAGGTCCTGATGGGCTCGTGTGGTGCAGGGGTCACATAGGGAAACTAATGACAGTAAACAGCATTACAGTAAAAGATGACGGGAGGTGTCAGACTGTTTTAAGTTTTAAAGTTTCATCACCTGCACTGGTCTGTTGCCCAGAAAATTTACATCCATATTTTCCCCGAAAAGATATCCCTCCGGATGCGGGGTGTCAAACTTTTCTCCCCCCATGAAAAAGTGGCTGGTAAAATAACTTCCTGCAATGAATTAAGAAATTAAAGAATGGATGTAAAGAATTAGATTGACTGTAAACCTTCACTCAAGCACTGCTTTTAAAAAGCAAGAATAATGATTAATTATACAGAGAAATGTGACACAAGGAACAGGTTGCAGTTTAAAACTGTCAGTGACTGTAAGTCAAGCTACATCAGAAATGATTTCATGAAGCCACACTTTCATGTAAGTCATTTTTACCTGATTTTGGAGGATATCTGTACGCAGAATTGGCTTGTATATCGATGTCTTCAACTCCTGCGATTCTTCGGCTGAGAATTGAACCCATGTCGTGATGTGAATGGCTGATATATGAAGAGAAAACAGGGTTTGTTTAGTTGTGTCACAGTTAGCTGGATAACGTTTATCTCCTCCGTCATGAATACATTCCCATCTCTGACCATAACAAAAACTGCTACGATTAGAAAAGTCAACTTTTGCATCGACGTTATAACTCTTATGAAGGGTTAATGTTAACTGACTAGTCAGGTAAGTGACACAATATTTGCAATCAAAATAAAAACATAAGACTTTTATAAAAGTAACCCATCCTCTCGCGAGATGAGACTTTGATGGCGCAGAGGATGATGGGATTTGTTGTACCTGTCTACCGTTTAACGTGGTTCAAGCTGTCATGACCAGAATTGGCGAATGTTATAAATAAGTCTTTCATTTACTTTATAGTGGTCTAAAAACAACGATAACCAAAACGCACATCGTGTGTTCAGATGAGTACGTTGTAGCAAACGTATTTTTAATGCGTTATTGTGTCTATTTATGTTTTGCCGTGAAAGCACATTATGTTGACAAGCCCAGTAACACACCGTTATGTAATTAAAAGTAAAATATACGTCATCAGGAGTTGTCGTCATGACAGCGTAACATTAATACTACAAACTGGATGCAACGGGACTGCGCTAATCTACCTCAGAGGGTCTTGTATTAAAATCCCAGTGATTTAATTGGTCTTGCAAGATTTGTTTACCATATTTGGGAAAGTAGTGGCATAGCTCGAATGGGAATTGGACGGGAGCGGCCGTCATTCATAAAATTCTGCCTTCAAGAATTTAACAAACAAAGCGTGGCATGATGGGACGTGTAGTTTCAGTGTTTAAAGAGCCGCTCCAACGCGCATGAATACTGACGTCGCGTGTTTAATACAAACCATTTTCTGCTTCAAAACCAACCTTTTCACGCTGTATAAGCTAAATAATACAAATTCACAGCGAGAGTTTCCACACATGGGTCAAAGTGAAGCAAAGTCGCAACGAACCGGAACTCAACGGCATACATTTCCCACGACCCCTTCCGCGCTCTGATTGGCTGCGTCGCGCTGTCAATCATCCGGCGCTCTTTACGCCAGCGCACATACAGTAAATATTTGTGTTTGATCAACCGGCTGTAATGGTGGACGACTGAAAGAGAAAAGACTCAAAAAATACACGATACCGGGTGAAAGGCTTTAGTTAGTGGCTCGGAAACAAACGCCAGTGAATATGGATGAACTCAAACATCAAGTTATGATCAACCAGTTCGTCCTGACAGCTGGTTGTGCCGCAGACCAGGCGAAGCAGCTTCTGCAAGCGGCACACTGGCAGTTTGAGGTAAACGCGATTGTTTACTAGTTTAACTAACTCAAATCGCTAATGTTATGACCCACGTCAAACATTTACACGTTATGTTTTCCTTGAAAATGTAAAGACGTGTCTTCACGTGTTATATTTGTGCCATACAGCATCTATACAGCGTAACAAATGTGAAGAGCCTCTAACATAGACAACCGTCCAGTTAGAGTTTATTCCAGATTAAATACTATAATAATCCTGGTACAATCCTGATACATGTCACGTTTGTACTAGCTGGTCAGGTTATTATGCAACAATGATGACAGATAACACGAGCTGAAATTTCTGCCCTTCACAAAACCTACAAACTACATCATTCATCTGTAAAATGTCATGAAATCTTTACAGTTTTACAGTCTGTGTTTAATGTGATGAAGTAATGTTGTGATGTACTGTCATTCACAGACAGCCCTCAGTGCCTTTTTCCAAGAGTCGAGTATTCCTTACGGCCACCACCATCAGATGGTGAGTACAGCAGCCATCAGCCGTGTGTTTTATTACATTACAGCTTTATATGATACATGCGTTTGGGGTTATAACGTGGTTTTGGTTGGTCTGCTGGAACAGTAACAATGTAAAGCTGTTGTCAGTGTCAGCCATGTTGCTGAGAGACAGAAATCAACACAGACTCTCAGACACAGACTCTGTGTTCAGTGCTGCATCATAGATTAAATTCTGTGTTCACTACCTACTGGATAAAGAAACATGGGTAACACCTAAACGGGTGTATTTAGGTTCCATTTGTTAACATTTAACAACTACCTTAGTTAACATGCACTAACAATCTTGTACTAATACATTTTTAAAGTTGTGTCTGTTATTGTTAGTTAATGCACAGTGAACTAACATGAACAATTGCATTTGCATTATCAAAGCTTTATGAATGCTGTAATAAATGTTGTGGTTGTGTTAGTTAATGCATTAACTTGTTAATTAATAGATGGAACCTTGTGTTTTATGCATAAATTGTGGAGTTTTGGAATATCTCTCTGTCATGGGTTTTGTTACTTGCTAAAAATTATTGTATTAGAATAATAATCATATAATTATTTAATTATTTAATAATAATTTACAGATTAACATCAGTACACAAAGTTGTGCAGTTTGTCAGAACCCATGTTTGTGTCTGTTTGAGATGTATTGATGTGAACCGGTTCATAGTTTGGAGCGGTATATTTGGAAAATATTTTTTTTCATTATTCTGCTCATTGTGAAGTCTGTAGACGGTTGTTTAATGCTGAATTTAGGACAGTTTAAACACCTCAACACAACTTAAAATTCAGGTGAATACAGATGAGTGCAGGTGTGATTTTGTTGCTTGGCAGCCAACACCCTCTGTATTATTAGTGTTATTGTTAATACAGTCCTGATCCAGTTTGACTGACTCTGACTCTGATTGACAGAAGCGAGTCTGTAGTAGTTTACTGCAGTCACATATAAAACAGATGTGTGCTTGCATCTCAGACCGTTCCCTTATGTTGGGTTTGTTTTAGGGTTTAATCTGACATATCAAACATAAAATGTTATGTAAATGTTTTTAGCCAGTGGTAACCTGAATGGTCATTGCTTAAGCTTTAATTTTACATCTTGCTAATAAATGTTTATCTTGTTAATAAATGTTATGGTAAGAAAATGAGTTTTGTTGAGGGCAGAGATGATGCTGCAGATGTCAGGTTAGATGTTTATCTTCTAGTGTGATGCTGCTGAAGTCACATAAGAACTGCTGACCATGATGTTGGCTCATAATTCACTCGCTGGGCCTCAAACAGGATATGGGCTCATATCAAAAAGAAACTTTATCCAAAAGGCCTTTATCTTAATGACCCAGCAGTGATATATAACAGAACAGAAGTTCTTGCTCATGAAGGCTGGAATTGAGGAAGCTGGACAGTAGAAACATCAAACTGAAAAGTTTGAAATACTGTATACTGTATATGTCAATCAAAATCGAATATCGAAATACTGTATATGTTTACAAGAAAATAATAGGATATTCTTACAAAAAAAATAAATATGTAATACAAATACAATAAAAATACAAAAAATATAAACAACCTCCACTTTTCAAATGCCACAGATTTATTAAAGACTATGAATAATTCATTATGTTATAAATTCATTGTGTTATTGTCATTGTCAAAGCTGTGTGCCAGTATGTGTAGAAAACACAGAGAGATTGTCTCATCACTGCAGTGTCTGATAGTCGGACGCCCTTAAACAGCTCTGATTAAACAACTTCAGTTTTACAATCAGTGCCACAGAGTCACATCATATAAACCAGCATCTTCTGTCAATTACTGCCTATTGTTTTGCTCTGACATCCAGTCATAATGTGTCAACACTCTCAGGTTAATAATCAAACCTCCAGCTGAGATCATATGTCCAGACAAACACACACACATTAGCATATGTGGTTAATAAGGATGTAATGGTTTTTATACTGTACAGACTGTAGATTTTATTCTCTCACTCCACCCCTAAACTAAACCCTTACAGAAACTTTTGTCATTTTTTAATTAACCATTTAATATGTTTTTAAGCGATTCATTTTGAGGAAGTGACTTCTGGTTGTGTAAACACACGTGTTTTGTTTCTTGTTGGAGGTTAATAGAGTTCAGAGATCAGAATAAATGTAACTTCTGCAGCATGTGAATACAATTTAGACTGCTTTAGAGGATTGTGTGTGTGTGTGTGTGTGTGTGTGTGTGGCATTGTCTGTCTGTATGGCAACATCTCTCAGTCTCTCACAGATACACCATCACCAGATCAGACAGTGTGTGTTTTACAGTGGAACACTACAGTGAACCATCAGTTATCTCATTATAAACCCTGTCATTACATTACATACACTGTCTGAATCAGTGTGTTTAATTTCCATGATTCCAGCCCTGAGTCGTGTGTGTGTTCGTGTGTGTGTTCGTGTGTGTGTTCGTGTGTGTGTTCGTGTGTGTGTTCGTGTGTGTGTTCGTGTGTGTGGATGTGAAAGCGGTTCTGCTAGAAGACAAGTGGTTAATTACGTCATCTCAGCTGAAAGGAATTTGGAACATTTTCCTCTTTTTCTTTGTTGTACATTTCCAGACACGGTAAAAAAGAAAAATCTATAAATCCATCTGCTACGTTTTCTTGTCATCAGGCAACTTGAATAATAATAAGAGATAAACAGAGCAAGGTTGATGTTTTTTATGTTGTGCAGCGCTCAGATGAAGTGAGGGTGGATTTTAGACAGAC
>JAZGTK010022708.1:0-10185 GCA_036877625.1 Ambastaia sidthimunki | reverse complement strand
CGAGTCAGAGAGCTTAAACAGTCATTCTACACACACAAAAACACACAGCCGCTTAGAAGGGACTAACTATTGTTTGATATTCATCAACAATAAAATGACAAGCTCACTTAGTTATAATGTCAATGTGTTTGAATACCTGTCTGCATGGTAAACTTCCAAACAAAGGCTTCTCCTCATCCACCATTAATCTCTCTGTGACAAATATGAAATAAAACATTTTTGTTGACTTAAGATTCTAGACATTTTGGTTTTTAAAAACAAATTGGTTTTTAATTTCATAACTTAAACTGGCAGGGTGGCCTGACCTATGGACTGGATGGTGTAGGCACAGCTGCCCCAACACATGATTGGCACACGGGGGTCCTGCTCGTTAGGATGCACCTTAAGACCAACTTTATATGTGGCTGTCCCAAATGTGGTCAACATCTCCTTTATGGTGCTTGAGTAAGGACTCCTGACAGACAGAAATGTGCAGAGTTGTCTTTGTGACTTTCAACAGACAATTTTTTCAACAAGGACTTATGGGTAATTAGAAGTTTTGTATGCCTTCTCACTTTGGAGTGTGGCCCAGTCTGAAGCCATCAGGAGGATGGGTGTCTTCAGCACTATCTGTCGAATCAACACCTTCAGCATCTGTACACACAAAAAAAGCTTTGTTTCCTTGTAGCATACAGTCCAAAACATGACCATGAAACTTTTGCCTTGTCAGGCATTATACATTTCTAGTGGGGCATCAAAGCAAGCCTGAATCAGCTGTGTGTGTGACGTGTCTACTGATGTCTATATCTTATTTGGTTGGGGTTACTCACTGGTGGGGTTGGACTTTTTGTGAGCGTCGTGTAGGCCTTTGATCTGTTGAGAGGTGATGTTCACCCACAGTCTCAGATCAGGCTGCTCAGGGCTGCAGGCAAATACACGCACTCATTCAAATCCAGCCAGCTGAACAGTCTACAAACTCATAAAGAGCACTGAGTGCTTAGCATAGATGTGTATTAATAGAATTGCTGAGCTTGTGTCAAAGGGACTTCTAGTCTCAATTACACAAACGGATTAGAGGTTCACACATTTATCACACTAACTCTATCCATAATCATCTGCTTTACCCATTTACTAGTATGTGGGACTTTAAGCTGACGTCTGACACTAACAGCAAACACACAGACAGGCAGTTAAGGCAGGCAACAGCTGTGTGTATGTGGTGAAGTACCTGCAGGTGGTCTTTGTGAGGGGCAGAAGTGGGATGACTGTGTTACTCAAACACTCGCAGAGCGGACACAAGAACTCTCCGTTTTCCACATCATAACTGGTGTGAACGCGGAGTCTCTGCTGTCTGCGCTGTTCCTTAGCCTGCACCGCCTCAAAATACCTGCAGGGGGAGACATCACAGTATTAACATGCTAAATGCTGCAAGTCATTCACATTTTCAGCAACAGTAAGGTTCCAGATGTAGAGCTCTTATTTTCTCCATGCAGAAATTAATCTTCAGCAATAACATAAGTTTTCACAACAGACATTCCATAAGTTACCACAATAATCCACGTTTCTGCAGAAACCACAAATGCGATTTCAACTTACTTCAACATTATTAAAATTCATGTTTATATGCTGAATTCCTGGCTAAACATTTTTTAGAAATTTTATTGCACATTATATTCTTGGTACTGAAGATAGATCCACCAATCAAGAAAGGTGGCATGAACACAGAAGCCGGAATTGTGGCAATCTGATCCAACAGTCCCATAATGCATTGCCAACAAAGTACTACAATCAATGTACATCCCAATTCACACTGACAAGTCCAACAAGAAAATGTGGCTACTGTCATGTTTTTACCTCTGCCAGCAGTGTGAGTGCATGATGTGTCCACAGCTGCCCGTGTGCGTGCCAAACGACAGGTCCGGGTGCATGAAGAGCGGGTCGTACTTATCTGCCCAACAAACACACATTGACATTCATGACAACAGACCAGATGAGTAAATGTTCATTTCATTCATCTCTCACACACACTGACACACACTGACCTGGGTTGTGTAGAGGTCTCTTGCGGTTCTTGGACATAACTGTGGAGCGTTGGACGAAAGCAGCAAGCACCATAGCTTTGCCGTCAACCCTGATCTCTTGCTCCTCCTGGCACAAAATACACGTCACCACCTGCCTCCTGTCACTGCCGCCCGCGCGCCATCTCCGCGGCCCCACACAAACCAGAGCGTCACAGGAACTGGGGCTGCAGAACAGAGATCACAATGTGTCTGTGATTTTAACATTCTTGGTTGTATCATTCATTTTTCTAAAGGCTAAACTAGTTTCACAATCCTTTCTATATTACATCATGTGTGAAACATTAAGACACGAGTTTGAATCACTGACATGAACTTCAGCAGCAACACTGGTGTACGTTTGATTCACTTCTGTGCATCACTTCAAACTAGGGGTGTAATGATATACCATTTACATGGTTCATTTCATATCATGGCTTTGGAGCCACAATTTGGTTCAGTCCTATTTACTGCAGGGGCAGGTTTCATGGCATGGCACCAGCAATGCTAAAGAACACTAGAATCACTCATCATAATAATAATACGTGAAGACAGTAATTTTAGTGTACAGGGGAATTTCCCTGTGAGAAGCTCATATGGGGGATTGATGAATTTTGGGGGCGGGGATGAATTTAAGAGGAGCAAATTCACTCAATGCTCTCCATAGTTGTGTTAATTATGGGCATTTTAAAGTTGAAAATGCAATTAAGATCAACAGATTAATCCTGATAAAGAGGACCTTGTTCTAAAACAGTCATTTATCTTCTGAGCTACATCATATATTTAGTATATTAAAGACAGACAACATGTATAAAATATGAATATATGCAAAATTGTATCAATCATGGAGTCAGATTTTTATAAAAACCCTATATTAAAATGAGCAGTTATCACTCCAGCTTTGTGCACTTCACTGATTTTAACTCGCTTAAAGTGCCAAAACCTTCAAAACTAGGTTAATATATGTCGGCACATAACATAACAGCTCTGTGCTTTGAAAAAACAGCAAAACAATCAAAAAAGTGCAAGGGGTGTAGCCTCAGAAAACTAGTTTTTGTGAGGTTTTGGAGAGAGGGCGTGTCATTGAAGGGATGGGACATCTAATTCAACGGCCTTTAAATACTGTTAATCCTCTCGTTCATTTATTGATATACATTCATTTTAAGTAGATTTGACTGTACTTCACTGTGGTTACAATGACTGTATTTTAAAAAGGGAAATACTGAGCGATAAATTGAAGCTGGCTTCAGTCACCTGTGCTCCAGACCAGCTGAAGTGGTGGGGTCCAGCTCCTCTAGGTTCTGCTGGAAGAGCTCTTTGTTCTCATTGATAAAGTGTTTCTGCATCTCTGACATCTGAGCCATGATCTTCTCTCTCCGGAGTCGCGCCATCTCCGCCTTTCTCTTCCGCTCTGCCTTGTCTTTATCCCGCACCATCTGCAACATTAACACATCTGGTGAGAAAGCGTTATTACATTAACAGCTCGTGATGGTCACTTGATGCATTTACTGGACTCACCTCCTCTTGACTGTGCCCTGAGCTGTCAGCAGGGGGCGCACTGGCTGAGCACTCTCGTGTGGTTTTAATGTTAGCTACCATCTGCAGACACACCCAAATGGAATAATCACAAAATATCCTGTGTAAAATATGAACCTATACCCAGAAGCTTAAGCATTTGTGAGGTAGCTCTATTACTATTACTTGTTTTCACAAATATTATTATAAATAATGTTTATCTAATTGACAAACACAAAATCATACTTACACTTTAGTTTGTTTATTAGCATCTAATAGTATCAATTACTGAAATATTGGTATCATTACAACCCCAGTAACAAGTAAACAGTGTTTACCACAGCTATATATTTTTTATATCTGTGAACTTGTGAAAAGAGTTTCTATGTTATCAAAACTTCGGCTTAACACTGTGTGCTGCCTCCTGGTGAACAGTTGCAAAATTAACACAGCTATTCTCCTGACAGGTGGTTTGGCAATTAGATGGAGGTCTGCTTTACCTTGAGAATCCAGCGGATCATGTCCTTGTGTACCTCGAGATGAGAAGTGTTCTGCAGGGTTTCCAATAAAGCCAAGATACTGGGAGTGTTTCCAGGAGTCTCCCCTGGTCCTACAATGAAGACATCAGTTGTCTAATCAAATCTGCAATGTGGATGGATATGAAACCGAAACAAGCATGTAGATATTAGACAGAAAGCTTTACTGGAGATCTTGAGAGTGAAGTTAAAGCTGGTGTCATTATCTTCTGTGCTGCTGGTTAGATGTTGCTGCTCTTCCACCAGGCCCATGCCCAACAGATGCAGCACCTGCAAGAGACACGAGAGTATAACTCAGACATGCAGACAGTTAGAATGAAATAAAGGCAGACATCTTCGCCTATGAAATTCTCTCACATACACAGACGTACCCTCTGTAGCATGGACTCGGACCAGTGTCCTCCACTGGGCTCCATGGCCCACTGTAGCACTGTTCCCAGAATTCCCAGCAGCACGTCACACTGCAGGATGTTAACCAGGCTGCCGAACAGGGGACAGAATCGAGGAGGAACTGGTGGAGGCAAAACTGAAAGAAAGAAATGATGGAACAGATTGACATTACGATAGCATTACGATAATGTGTACTGCACCTAATGACTGATGTATATTTAATGGATGGGCAATTTGTATAGACATTTGATGTCCAGACATCAAACTTTACATTGATAACTATATTATTTACTGTGTGATTATATAATGTCTTTGTTTCAAAATAGAAATGATTAAATTACCTGAATCTTCCCCGTTCTGCCTCTTTATCTTCCTCTGAGCCTCCTCAGCCTAAACAATAATAAAAAAAAAAGCAACAATAGTTTCAAACTGATCAGCTGAGCATTGTAAGCTATAATTTAAGTGCCTAGAGTTACCTTAGACTGGTCAGCTCTGGAGTAATGATGGAAGTAAAGGTTGAACATCTTGGCACACTCTGGCCTGAGTTTATAAAGCCCTCTGCCCGTAACACCAGGCTTCCTGTTTCACACAAAACAGGATTTCACACACAGACCGATTCAACGATTTATATCAGATTCTTTCATTCAGGACACTCACTTAAACAAAGCCACACTATCAATGACCCTCTCCATGCCTGTCTCCTTATTCTCCTGTAAGTAAAAAACAGTTACAAGAATTACAAGACGTAAGAACTTCAATATATGACTAGAAACTGCTTGAGTGTTCTTTACCAACATTCAAATTAAACTTTGGGAAAGAAATAAATACTTTTAACTTTTATCATACACACAATGTCCAAGTTTATGGAAGAAAATGTTACAAAATTTAACAAGATCCAGAAAACAAGACACAAAGGTAAATGAAATGTAGTCTGCCCGGGCCAAGACAAAACAGCAGTTTTAAGATGGGATTTAAATGCATCTTTATTAAAGTTGCAGTTGCAGGGTGGACAATTATTCCACAGCCTCAGGGCAGGAACAAAAATGGCATTTTAAAAAAAGGAAACAGAAAAAAAAACATTCTGCTGCACTTTTCTATAAAAATGGAAATTTTGACATTGACCAAAATGACTTCGGTTCACTGGGTACAATGGGCTTGTTAATAAGAGACTGGAGCCTGCATGTTTTTAACAGAAGGAACAGAACTTTGATAAGGCAGACATTTATTATTATACAACAGTTTAACACTTTAAACACTTTAAATGTAAAGTTTGTAATTTTTTCATGCTAAATTACTTTGGCCTATGCAAGTTTAATATGCAGAGACAGCAATAAGTCGGCTTATAGTCAATCCTTAATACTGATTGGATAAGCCACAATTGGAGTCTTTGCAAAATAAAGATGAACACACACACACAACCAAAGAAATAATTGTAATGCAGCAAACCGAGACATTTCTTGGCAATACTCATTGGCCTATAGTTAAGCTACAGCAGTTAATATTACACTCCTCATGCCCATGGAAACATTATTTGAGTTGTAATTAGCCAGTTAAGGCAGTGTATTATGATGATTTTACCATAGTTGGGAGGTTAGGCATAAAAAACACTTTTTTTGTGGTAAAACAATTACTAAATTGACTGTTATTTTGAACTATTTAAAGTGCTCATAAGATGAAAGCAATACCAGTCTTGGAACTCTGCTGTGAGGGTTGACTTACATTCTCTGGCAGAGCTTTGACCAGCTCACTGTGGGCCATGGGTCGAATGCACAGCTGGTGAACAATCTCTCGCTTTATCTCATCACAGCACTCCACTTGACCAACACCTGCTGTGTATCGCTCACCTGAGGAAAAAACACCACATAACGATCGCCATCATTTATTGGCCAATTTTGATCAATTAATCAGCATATTGGCTATAGCATGAAAAAAGCAGCTTATAACAAACTGATGGTTTAACAATTAAATGTGTGAAGGCACTGAGTTTCTTCTTAGTTTTTTCTCTGGATAAAATAAATACTTAGTTCATAAATATAGTTCATTTGACACACATCGGTAACATTTGAACTTTGCTAATTTACAACATGATCAAAACAGTGTTCTACTATAACTACAAAAGTTTAAATAAATGAGGAAATGACAAACATTGGTATCAGCCCCAAAATACCTGGTATATTCCTATATATAATCATGTTCTTACTGCCTGTGGCATTTAATCCGTCTAAATAACAAACACCCATAACACAGCTGTAGTGTGGGAAGAAATGATCAGTACTTACCCACAATCATAATGATCAAGTGTAGCATCTCTTCGATCAGTGTGTTATTCTGCTGAACCACATCCTGACAAATAGACACAGATGGTATTAGCAACAGACAAAGTACAGAGAGCAGAAAGAAATGGAGACTGAAAGAGAAGAGATCTCAGGGTCAGAAGACCTTGTTAGCATTTTCTCTGCTGTATCTCTTCCTGCAGTCTGCTGAGCTGAACATATGATAGAGCTCAAAACGGCTCAACACGATCATCAGGAAGTGGTTTGGATCCATCATAGAAGCTCCAGCCTACATTTAAAAACAACATTACACTTACATTTATTAACTGAGCAGATACTTTAATCCAAAGTAATTTAGAAATGAGGACTAAAACAAAGGATCATAAATGGTCTTTAATAAAATGCCCTAATTAGACACAATACAAAAATACATGCGCAAACTAAATACAAAACTACTGTGTGATGTTATCAAATTTAGGCAATAATAAGAAAATTCTTGTTTAATGCATAGTTAGGAGTTAAAATTTGGACCAATGAGATTGCTCAGTGGGTGGGGCTAAAGAAAATCATTAGTCAGCAGAAAAATGCCTTGACCCTTGTCATGGCAGGTTAGGACAAAATCTCAGTTTTTGTGGAACTGAGGAAGTTTGTGCCACCATGTTTTGTTTGCCTTGCTTTGCATGTTGTTAGCATTTTGTGTAAATATTTAAATAACAGTATTTCAATGGTACGAGAAAAGTACTGACCTGAAGCATGATGAGGTCTTTATCAAACATCTCCACCCTGCACTTTACATTGTGATAATAATAAATCTGCAACGACAATTAAAAAAATAAGCATTTTTTTGAATAATGTCTTAAAATTATTTGAATCAAACAAAAATTATTCTTGCCTGATTGACCAAAGAAAAGCCATTTCTTCTCCACATCCCAGCATGCACCTGGGCACAGAGTACTAGGCAGCGGAGTGGGTGCTCAATCAACATTGGTGGACTTAATTCACTCTGGGGTAAAAAAAAAAAAAAAAAAAAGTTAAAATTATCTAAAAGGCACAAAATTGGCAGGAAAATTAAAAACCCCAAACTTACCAGTGGCAGCAGCTCAGGGAACCGATAGGCAACTTCTGTTTTGCTCAGTAGAGCATGTAAACCTTATTGGAGAAATCAAAAAGTTTAAGGCCCATTTCCATTAATTTAACCTAACACAAATTACATTAAAATACATTTTTGTTAAAAAAAAATCTAACAAAAACATGTCATATTATTATTATTATTACACTTCATATTATCTGGTATTTGGTAAGCCTTTTTTGCATTAAAGGTAAAGTGAATCATTGTAAACGTCTCCTACACTCAACACACCCTTCTGCATCTCTCCCAAATTAATCTGATTTTTCCAGTTTACACTCACAGTTCTTATAGGACAGTAAAAATGGAGCTGTCTATAAACTCTTTTTTTCTTCATATGTTTAACCATTAACCTAATTTTCAAATCAAATATTTGTCACAGCCAAGCAGTAAGCTAAATGTCACTGTCATAAACATGCATTAAAGTTTTTATTTTACCTGCTAACAAGCAGCTAAGGTAAAGATTTGTGAGTTATACTATTAATGGACACGTTATCGAAAATTTAATCACAATATAAAACATTACGTGACCATTTTATCAGAATCTAAATTACTGCACTGTGCACCGTGTGTGTGTGGTGATGTCAGTCTCACCTGCTAATTGTCGGGACACAGGCAGGTGTATGCTGACTTTCTCCTGAGAGATGCAGTAGCGGATGGTGTCTACAGAGTGGCCACACATGCTGAGGGTTATGGGCTGTTCCCCATCTGTGAAACCACTGTGGCAGTGAGTCAGTGCGCCCAGGCACTTCTTATAGGCTTCGATCAACACTTGCTCCTGTAGCATGACAAATAACATCATCATAACAGAATAAATCCCAGCTCTGTGTTGCATTATGGGTAATCTACAGACCTGGAGAAAACAAACTGATTTGTGAACTATTAGACACTCACGTCACTGGCACACCATTCCTGCATCATTGAGATGATGTGTGTGAGTTTCATTTGTAAAGTGAATGCTGCCTCCCATTCCGGCTCCATTTCTATGTGCTGCCCCACCTGCCGCACTACCGGGTCCATTCCCTGCAAAGACAACCAACACACTTTGAGCCGTTTTCACTCTGAATTGCTAGCTTTGTTCCAACCAAAGTGCAATTCCACCCACCTCCACCCTGCTGATCTCTTTTCACTTTATACTTTTGGGTAGGAGTAGCCAAACATTTGCATAATCAATTACCAGCATGAGAACTAGCGGCAGCCCGGCCTCTGCAGCTTGTTACAGATTTATACTGTACCCCAAACCAACTTATAAAGCAGATTCAGACGCAGCACTTTGTTACTCACCCAAGTCTGAAACACTGCTTCTGCAGCAAACAAATAAACTGAACTCTGATGTCAAACAAAATCCAAGGTTCATCCAAATCCAAGGTGAAACCAATCTTTGAGCATCAATAACCTGATACACACACAAACCCTCAGGATCAGATTGGTATAATCACCTGCATGCATTTAAGCAGCTCCAAAAAAGCTTCAAAACCTTCTAGATACTTCTCCCTGAGTTGGTCGGTCCATTCTGTTGGACGGCATATCAGGACATACCTGTACCAAAGACAACAAGATCATAATGGCATTAGGCTTGGGCGGTAAACCGTGGGATCTAAAAATAGCAACAGTATCAGTTTCAATACCATTATACCGTCATAAAAAAAACAATGAACTTATATAGGAGACAAGGGTTAAATATTAAATGTAATTTATTTAATGCCTAAAAATGCAAATGCGGCGTTGTTATTATGTGACAGCGTGGAGGAGAAAGAAAGAGGGGGAAAGATGGCGAGTCGCGCACCAAGTGACCTGGTCTCAAAAAAGACACAACTTCTGCAGTTTGGCAGTATTTCGGGTTTCGACCGAACGAGAAGGGAGAGATGGTAAATACGAACGAGTCAATTTGCAAATTGTGCAACAAAAAGGTGACAGCGAGAGATGGAAATACCTCGAACCTAAGGTCCCATATACGAGACCACCATCCACTCACTGCTGCGAGGACGGACCCGAGTTCACTCAGCGCAACAGTTTCAACGCCTCCCGATGCAGCACCAATAAGCTGCTCTTTCTTATTAAAAGTTGTTCATGTGATTTAATTTAATTGATTTCTGGATGAAAAAACTGTTCTGGATGTTTATGTTAATTTAATTCTGTTTGACTGTTGTATTTGCACTTTTTATAAACCGCTATTTGTTGCTAATAAAAGTTGTTAATATTGTTATGCATGTTATTTGGTTATTGTTTCAGTATTAGTGTTTGGTATTCAGTTTCTGAACGGTTTAGGCACAAGCCAACAGTTTGGTGACGCTGTCTGAGCCTTACGT
>JAZGTK010022707.1:0-10186 GCA_036877625.1 Ambastaia sidthimunki | reverse complement strand
ATAATCTCAGTTTTAACACATGGATAATTAAGATCTAAAAGAGTTTTAGCAGATCAGATAGAGCTCAAACTTTCTGATTAACGCTGAGATATTGGGCGTTTAGTTTTATAAGGATATGTTAGGTGGCACGTACACAAGCTGTCTTACTGGTTGCACAGGAACTTAAAGGAATATCTGACACAGATCTACCTTGACACATGCTTGTCTTCTTGAATACAAATGTGTCAATACCTGCAAAATCCTTTAAATATCTTTTTTGTCCAGAAACATTTTTGTTATGCTGGTTGAAAGTCTCTTCACATCCTGACAACAATTACTAAGTAAAATGGTCTAAATATATTTATATATCTCCTGTGGAAGGCGCAGGTCCATAAAATATTTGTCCAATCATTGCATTCGGTCCGAATGCAATGATAGGATGTCCTAATTGACTGTCAAACTATGCATAATTCTACGCAGCCATGTTATGTTTTAAGAACTAGTCTGCTATTGCCATTCTCTCCAAAACCAACCCTACCTTTAAATTTGAGTAGTCACTACTGTAGTTTACTGTACACTGTAAATGCACAATGCAATGATACTGTACACAGACAGTAAGTGGGAAGGCACATCCAATTTTATGATTGTGGTATAAAAATAAGCGTGTGATAGAACAGTACAAACATTTCCTGCATTTAAACCCCAGATACTGTATATCTGCTCACACATACATAAAATACATGATTTCTGATTCATAATGAATTTGGTTCATTTTTATGGTTTGTAACTGAAGCATCTAAACTCCAGCACTCCTGAAATGATTTTCACACACAATGCAATATGTCCCACGGAGAGTTTCAATATACATTTAATTAGCATAAAAAGTAAAAGTAAAAAGTAAAAAAATTCATTTAGTAAGACTAGTGACCTAAAAACAGCACACAAGGGTAAACATTTCTTTATTTTACATAATAATTATTTATTTTAAAATCTTAAAATGTTGTTTATTTTTGAGTACAAAAATTTGATTTTGAAGTAAAAGGATTTTTGAACTTCTATATATAGTGCAATAACAGATTCATGCTGTAGCTAGTGTCTGACAAATGCAATACAAATAGAAACAAGTATTTTATATTTGGTATATTGCCAAATTATTAACAAAAACACAACAAACAAATAAACATTTTAAAAAAGTGTCACAAAAAATATATTTTTTTGCAAAAATCATAAATCATGCAAATGGAACAGAAGTTAGATTTCTGAACGTAATTAAAATTGAAAATGTCACAGTTCTGAATTAAACACACGGGTACGTTTGAGGTATTCGTTTTAGGTATTAGTTTGCACTGTTTTGTGCAATGCTGTACTGTGGCCTTTGGTGATTTAACAGATAAAACTATTACTATTAGTAAAAGAAAAAAATTATCAAAGTCTTGTTATGCGGGATTTTTATAGCTTGTAGCAAGATTAAAATTTCCAGTTAATTTTAAAAGAACTTACGTGTCTAATAATATTGAAGCAACATTTACTGCATGCAAAAGCTTTTAAAGACAAATTAGCATTAGCAAATTCAGAAATGTACTTTTAATTCTAAACTCTCAATAAAGCACCTGCAGTCTTTAACCTGAATTTGGTTATCTTACTTTAAAATGGTGTCATTCACAATTTTCTCACTGTCTTAAGGAGATTTTTGTGGCTTCTTTCTGTGCTGGGGTGTGTTGAGCTGTGCACAGAACAGGTTTCGTTTTATTCCTAATCCTGTTCCATCCTAGTAACTGAAACAAAAGAGAGACACAAACAAATTAATTATGCAGTAAAATCCTGTTTGATTCTGTGTGGTGTGTCAAACATGATGTCTTGCATGATGGGAAAGTCTAAGCTGTGGAGAGATCATAACCACATTTCAAACTGAAAATAAAAATAATAGATATATATGTGTAGGTGCTTGTGCCTCAGGAGAACTCTCCTTCCAAAACATTTGTTTTGTGAAATCATTTACCCTCATATTTAGTTTTTTTTTTAAATATGCTTTTTTTTGTGTAATAAAAAAGGCATTATTTATAGCAAAATCTGTCCAATTTTCTCAGTTGTATGGATTAGTATCATGATGCTTTAATCCCCATCTACTTTCTATTGTGAAGAGCAACATGAAGATTCTTCAAAATTTCTGCTTTTACGTTCCATCACATTTAAATGTAATTTACATTTGTATAGATTTGAATCTTCAATAAAGCCCAAAGACAGAGTTCTTACAACTATTTGTCATGTTTCAGATGATCATTTGAGATCATTTGACATCATTCAATGTCAGTTCACGCAAAATAAATCAAATACAGAACTTTAAACTCCCTGATCTTCTGATACATGCAGTAGCACCAGCAAATACACACATAAGCTTAATAAAGCATATTAAACTGGTGTTTCAGCAGAGCAAACGGTACTGTTCATCAACTCCTACTGAACGCATAAAAGTAATAATGCAGTGTTTCACTTCCTTATGTAATAAAGTTCATGCATGCCTACAAAGACAGATTCAGGCCGACACATGGTTTCTGAGACATTGAGGCACAAGTGCAGACAAGTATATACACCCACGGACACCACAAACACCCACTCGCTGCGTAACTAACAAAGAGGACGAGGAGGCGGTGGTGACAAGAGGAATGCAACCCAACCGGACCGTCGCATTTAATGCACAGATACAACAGCAGACTGCGCTGTACTCCCCTGAGACTCCCATGAGCGCATTCCCCAATTTCACCCTGAGGAGGAATCGTTACGATCACACAGCAAGTTCGATCTGGCACGCGCCCAGACTGTTGCGGGCAACGAAGCACTTGTTTACCAAAGGTGCGTTTGCATCAAAGGTGGCCAGGAAAATAATTTTGTGCTCCCAAAAGCGTACGTGACAATAATTATACAAGTTTTGTGTCGCATGCACAGCAGCCACAGAAATGACTTTGGCACTTAAAGCAGACAACAAAAAATGTGTGTTGCATTACAAGAAAATTCTCTAATCATCCAACACAAAATATTAAACCTGGTGGCAACCTCTTGATGCACTGGGGGGCCTCAACAAACCAAATCAAGGTCATTTAAAGGTAATTTAAGACTAGCAAAAACAAGCTAGCTTACGAAACGTACG
Organism: Ambastaia sidthimunki; assembly: GCA_036877625.1. Classification (NCBI taxonomy): domain Eukaryota; kingdom Metazoa; phylum Chordata; class Actinopteri; order Cypriniformes; family Botiidae; genus Ambastaia; species Ambastaia sidthimunki. Next base: position 7,062 of record JAZGTK010022707.1, on the reverse strand, counting down.
ATGCCAATCTCAAGAGATCCAAGATCTTCAAGGCCACGCCTCCTCCAAAACAAGAATGTGGCACACATAGGTACAGTATGCAAATACATAGTTTGGATGGCAAGTAGGACGTCCTATCAATCTGTTGGATCGAATGCAATGATTGGCTGAAAGTAACTGCCCTGTGTCTTAGAAGGTAAAACAACATCTTATTGTATGTTTGCCTTCAGTTATAAGAACTCAAGCAACATTCTGAAATTTTATCAAAACATCTCCATGACTCCATTCCCAGAGAAATCTGATACACCAAGTATTTATCATTTCTTGTAGCCAAAATACACAAATTTATTAACCAACAACTTTTGACCAACATGTTCAACATAATCTCCTTAACATTGCCCAATTCGTACCTATAGTACATTAAAGTTATATATTTTGTCAGTACGTGTTCCCTGAAAATCCCACGTCATACCAACTGAGCTACAGGAACACTTCAATTTAAACTTTTATGTTTTAAACACAGATGGCAGTAGAGAGGCCAAAGTTACACATTGCAGCTTTAACATATGACTCACTCGTAGAAATTAAAGTCTTAGTGTATGGAAATAACCTGTTTACATAAACCGTGAATCACAGTTTGTTGACAGATGTGTGCTAAAATAAAACACGCAGCCTTTTGTACAGCGCTGGGACAGTTTGGCGTGTCAACACGCCTGTATGCCATTTTTACAGCATGTGTTAACGTGTTAAAACATGTTTTAACACACCTCAATATTGCAATCAACAAAATGATGATGCATACGAACGTCTCGACCCAAAGGTGAATAAATTCAGGCGATTTTGCTTGTGATGAAGCCACTCCTGGCCATAAAATTAACACGGATTCCTCTAAGCCATTCAAGCGTTAGAAGAACACGGTGTACGAACACAATGAAGGCTTCATCTGATCTGAGCGTTTGCTACGTCTCGGAGTTTACTCTGAAATGCAGAGAAGGGCGTTCGATGACGTTAGCCATACCAACAAATTAGTGTTTGTGTGTTGTCAATTTACACGTGTTTGTAGGTTGCAATCTGCATCACCTGTCATTAAAATAGGTGGAAAGCAGGTTCTGAATCTCTGAGGAAACTGGTAGCAGATGGTTTCTGGTCTGGGTTGCTGATGGTGTAACTAGACAACAATCAGGAGAAAGAAAACGCAGATAATGAACACTTTTAAGTAAACGTAAAAGCTGTAAATTTTAATAATTTACAGCTTAAATGTGGAATATGTTTTCATGTTTTAATATGCATTTTATACATTTGGCAGATACTTTGATCCAAAACTTAAAATGCATTTAAGCTATACACACCAACTGAGCTACAGGAACACTGTACCAAAAAAATTAACAATCGACTAAAACATTTGTAGGTTTGGGGACAATAGCGGGGCAGAAATTCTGCTTCAAATGTTCAAACACGTTACATATTTAACGCTCAATGTAACACAAGGAATTAAGCGGATGAATTGTACTGTTAGTGTGCGCAATTTTGAGATAAAAGAAAAGTATCAGTCTGGCTTTTGTCTTTAAAGTTTCTTTTGTGTTGGCTTGCTTTCATCACCATTGTGTTCCATATTCATATCACACTTGGTTTTCTGTTTATGCAATCAGGTATGATATTTAAAGACTGGCATGCTACAGGTGCAGCACAATAAGGTATTGTGTTTTTGGTTGGCTGGTTGTAGGAGCGTCACTGGCCAAAAAAAATAGTGTCACACACAGACTGATGAGAATTATATAGTGTATCTCTGAACACTCAGTAATCTGGGTGGGGTAATTAGGGGTTTGTGCACTGTACTCAAAATAGAACCATAACACATTACACAAGAGAAGCAATAGCATGAACGTGTTGTCTACTGATTAAATCATATGACATACCAATGAATTAATGAAACAAACTGCATTTGCTATTTTATTTGCTATTTATTCAGTTAAGCTGTAAACCAAGAACCTTTGACACCTCATGGCAGACAGACACAGTTAATGGTCTAGCAAGATATAAAAACAGCAAAAAAACAGTAAAAAAAGAAACGTTTGCTTTTCAACATAATTAAATGATCATTTTTATATGGAATTCTTGTCAGTTATGATTCTGGTGTATCTCAAAATTGATTTATTTATAAAATAAACTGTTTCCTCATGTCAAACTATGGTGCTAAGAGTCTTAGGGTGGACCACGTCTCGAAATGTACGTTTAACAACAACACAAAGAAACCTTGAACCACAAATGTTTTACTCACTAACTTGGGTGAGTAAAACCCACTAACAAATGAACAAAAGTCTCTTCTCACAATGTTCTCACCCATTTCATGATACAATGAGCCTTGTTTCACCACCACTGCCCCTGGTTTCCGTGGCGATGGTTCCTCAATCTTCATGATCTCTTCACAGCACTGTTTCCACTGGCCTGTCAATCAAAACACACACACACACTGTAAATACTGTCAGCATTTACTCACTCATATCATTACAAACCCTGACTGAGTTTTTCAGTAACACTTTACAGTGTTCCATTGGTTAACATTAGTCAGTGCATTAGTTAACATGCTGTAACATTAAGCAATTCAATTCATTTTCAGTCTTTGTTCATGTTAGTTAATGCAAATACGGTTTTTCTTTGTTTATTAAGTAAAAGATGCAACTCTGGATTTTATTTGAATGTTGAAGTACATAACAGATGAGTGTTCAAACTTTGTCCTTATCTTACTCCAATTATCAACGGTATGTTTTTAATAATGATTAAAATGTATAACTGACGCATAATAATTATACTTCATTTTACTTTAATTATATTTAATATGAATTACATGTAATTATAATAATTCAAATTATTTATAATTTGAACTTTCAGATCCGATTTCCAAGGAAATGTAAGTTAGGCTTAATTTTACTCATATTATGTAAAAAAAAAGTAGCCTCCAATTTTGTTTAGAATAGAGAGGCAGAATCATCAATCATCATTTTTATAATGATTTTTACAGTCACTTTTAATGCATTTAATGCATTAAAAAGTTATTTTTTTAAAACCTTCTGTGTTCCGAAGAATGAAGAAAGACATACGGGTGTGGCTCACCATCAGGGTATGCCAATGATGACAGAAATATATGTGCACATACTGTACATGTAGATTGAGTTACAGTCACAGTTTAGACATTAAAGTGGAGGAAAGCCATAAAAACTTGATTATAACCTTGCTAAACTCATCCTTGCACGACAAGTAATGAACACTTCAAACAAAAATAACTTTAACACCGCAATCAACAAAGATGCGCTACATGCTTGTGTCTGCATACTTGTTTAAGATATGTATTGAATTTCAAGACTTCAGGAACCCTGTACATCAAACTCAACACCTGTCTCGGTTACATTACACTTGTCTTTATTCTAAACAGACCGCATAGTTTTCGACTAATGACACATAAGCCAGACAAGGATATAATGCTGAAAAGAACTGAGTAATAACAGAAAATCCTTTTTCACAAACAATAATAAAAACACCATTAAACAGAAACTGGTCTTGTCCTTTCAATGCATGTCTGGTCTCAAACACTTAAGATATGACGATTATGTAACGATTATTCACACACCAAAAGATTTTTCTGAACACACATTGTGTGCTTCCCGGCTGACTAACCAAACAATAAATATTATTCTATGAAATGAAGGAGTCTGAGAGAATCTGGCACTTGGAACTGAATTAACAGGTTAGGATTTAATGCAGACGATATTTAAATTCAGTAATGCCATAAAAATGTAATTTGCTTGTTTTGCACTTTTTATGTCTTAAAGGACTAGTTCACCAAAAAGTGAAAATTAGAATTATGTTAATTATTTAGATTATTTTTCACCCTCAAGGCATCGTAAGTGTGTATTACTTTCTTTTCAGCCGAACTTTGCTTCAGAAGACATTCATTAACCCAATGGAGTCTGGATTACTTATGATGGATAGATGTGCTTTTTGAATCTTCAAAATCTCGGGCACTATTCACTGCCATTATAAAGCTGGGAGAGCAGGGGTATTATTTAATATATCTCCGACTGTGTCAGGCTGATAAAAGAAAGTCTTTAACCCCTAGGATGGCTTGAGGGTGATTGAATTATAGGATAATTTTCACTTTTGAAAGAACTATTCCCTTAAAGAAGCTTTAGTGTCTTAAAGCCCCCTTGGCCCCCTGGCCAAGAGCGACGTGAAATATTTACATGCATATTTCTCAGTAATAAAAATAGCAAAAGAATTCTACAAGTGGCTAGACTGAAAAACAAAGACAACAGCTGAAAATTAAAAGAAAGGTGTATGAATATGCTATATGGCTACAGGCAAAGAATTCTTCTTTTAACACTTTTTCTTTTCTTTATTTCTTTGTTTAGTTGAAGTAAAGTATGTTAAAACAGCCACCCATTTTAATCAACAGCTGTCAGGGCTGAACAAAGAACTTTTTGTGCTGTCACTCTTTCCTGCGACAGAATGTCTGAATTGGGTTCCGCCATATGGGTCAATATCAGACAAGGGCCTGTCAGACAATACACAACACAGCAAGAGGGTGTGTGTGTGTGTGAGTGAGTGTCTGAGCATGTGTTTTGGATAAGAAAGAAGGCATTTCATATTTACTTCAGCAACAGTTTGTGTATCATGTTGCAAAGTGTGTTTGCAAACAAACAATCATGTCAAGAAGTAACCAAAGTCTCAATGATGCATTTAAACGACATAAATTAATATCTACAGGTTGTTATGCCTCATGAATAATATATTAGATTTATGGTCAGTTTAATTGAATAAATAGCTCCAGTCTTGGATGGTGATTGGTCAAAATAACGCATAGCTATGACCTCATCACTGAGCTATCATTATATTACTAAACAACACCCATTGCATTGTGTTATCTTCTTAAGCCAACTTTTAAACATGTGTACCTACATCTGAGTGTGTCATCTGACTGACTGACTAGCAACAGCTCATATCTTTAATCTGAAATTTCTTGAAATCAGAAACATTGTTCTAAATAGAGTCTGGAACCATCTCGTACAGGAAAGCAAGGTTAGGTCAAATGGTCTCAGACGTTTGGCCTGCATTGTATCAGCGCAGACAACACAAACAGAAGACAAGATGTGGCTCAACAGAGCCACCACCAGGAGGAACACCAGAGAACATTATGTACTGAATAAATCCACGGAGAAGATACATTAACATCTATGGATGCATCTATAGAATACATAGTATCCATTTATGGCAGCATTTCAAACAAGTTCATCCCAGTTACATACATACCCACATTTAAACCAATATACAAGAACCCTCCTAATCAACTCAAACTGGCTTGTTCTAAGATGTCTTAACACTAAAACCAAGTCTTAACCCTCAAACAGCCCTTTGAAGGAGTGTCAGAAAAATGAGGACCGACCAAAATGTCCTCACTCTGATGGTCTAACTGGTCACACTGGTCCTCATAAAGATACATGTACAAGTACACACACGAACACACACCTCTTTCCTCACAAAGAACAAATGTACACCTTGACAACAAATACACACATTATTTTCCTGTTCCTTTTGTTCAGTGGTTATCTGTTACTAAATGCATTCAGGTGAGCGATAAAAGCTACAGGCACTCGAAGTAAACACCCAAAATAATTATTTGACAGGTTAGGACAGCCTCTGAAAACAATGATGTATGTAAATCAGACAATGGTCAAATATTTTAAACACAATACACACGAAAGAATGTGGGTCAATGTCAAAATAGCTGCCTAACACCTGATTATTGGCAGCCACTGGGGCACTTAAATTCACAACATTCAACAATAACACTCCATGTCTAATTTAAAAGCACTGTATTAGGATAATCTAAGCTGATGAATCACTGATTTTGAGTCATTATTCGTGAGTCAATACAGAAACTGTTTTGTTAAGAAATTGCCAAGGAATAGAAAAGCCAATTTTTAGGTGAATAATGAGTTTTCTTCCTTCTAAAAATGCAAAGCACATATTTATTATTTTCTTCCACATAGTTCTGTAGAAGTTTCCCTGCTAAAGTTCACATCTGCATTCCAAACTCTGAAAAAAAAACATTCTGCTAAATATCTTCTCTTGCATTCCACAATGCAAAGAACACAAGACGTGTTACATGAGGGCAGCTAATATGATACCGGTATTTTTACTTTTGAGAACTATTCATTTAAATTCTGCTTTCTTTCTGCTCTCTACCTCTTTATCTCACTCCGATCTAATTTTTCTCATTTTGTTCATTGGCCCTTTCTATCAGTTCATCAGCTGTGGCTTTAGGAGGGATTGTGGATTCAATCTTGTTCGATAGGATGTTTGTCATTGTTGGGTTGGTAAAACTGAAGTAAGCTGTGATAGCTGAAGTGTTTCTCAAATGCATTATTTTCTTAAAGTGATAATCACAATATCTAAAAAGTAAACATGGTCACATGCCAAATCAAAATAACAACACCAGAAAATGTTAATGTATGATGATGTATGAATGTATAAAAATGTTAATGTATGATGATGTATGAATGTATGAAAATGTTAATGTATGCTAAACTGAAACATATAAAATAGGATTGCCAGTATGTTTAGTAATATACACAATTTTGTTCTTTGTGCCACCATAATGACATCAGACCTTCAAAAATAAATATGTATCGTACCTGAATTCAGACTTATTATTAAAACTGTGCTTTTGTACAGAAGCATGTCTTACTAATGTTTTTTTTTACAGGAATTCAAACACTTTGAGAGCTTTCAGATCTTTAGAATCTGCTGTATAACCCTGAGATCTAAAAATTTAAAATCATTATTACGAAATGATATTAGCAGAATATCAATTTAAGTGCAAAAATTAAAAAGAACACGTTTATGATTAATAATTGTATAGCTTGAATGTACTATATGTCGCTTTGGATTAAAGTGTATACATGTAAAACATTTATTTCCTGGTTTAAACTCTATGATTTCTATGGACTTTTGAACCCCACAGTTTGTAACTTTGTCCTATTTGCTCTTTGTCCCTATTTGCTTTTTTATATATTATACCTTTTTTAC
>JAZGTK010022706.1:0-10187 GCA_036877625.1 Ambastaia sidthimunki | reverse complement strand
AGTTTGTCTTTATGCTGTACAGCTTTATCCAGCCCTGCCTTCATTCTGACCTCTTGGTGGGGCAGAAACTCCCGCTCAGATCCCTCTGGGGTCACATGATCTGTGACAACCAATCAGAAATGTCAGACACATACTAGTTACGGTACAGATAATTTACAGGCCGGTTATATGCCATCTTAAATCAGGGAAAGAAACACACAAGGCTTTGCTCACCTCCCATGAGTTTTTTACGAAGCTTTTGACTTTTGTTGGAGTCTCGTTGCAGTATTTCTTGTTCCTCATTAGTACAGACCTGAATTATGTGTGAAAAACGTGAAAGCTTTATCATAACATTTTAAACAGCGTTCTGTAACTGGCTCTCAACATTAGAAACACAGCCGCAATGCAGAATAGACTTGCAAAATACAAACGCTTTTTTCTGTTTTCACACAGTAATCCTGGTAATTTACCAGGATAATAAATCAATTTACCAGTAAATACACGAATGTGTTGTTGACACAAGCAATGGCATTCTGTTTATTTACTGCCAATGTTCCATTCACACATCAGTACCAAAATACAGCTAAACTCTGTGATGTCATTAACTTTGAGTGAGTGCCATCAGTGTTGTTATAAAACATGACGAGGTTTAACTTCATTTGTGAACGCATACAGTTTGTATTTTTATGGCAAACCGTTCCATTCATTTAAATTTCTTGCTGTTGCAATCCTCTACAAAACTGTCTGCCCAACCTTTAACAGTCGATGTCAAAAATACAAAACAAATATTGCTATAAGAGTCAATCAGTAGCACACAGTGTGTTTCTGAAGGGAAAGAGGTGGAAACTCACCAGACTGCCGCAGAATAAACAGGGACCCGATCCCTCCTGCTCACAGACGATCCGGCCGCAGCTCAGACAGTTGTTGATGAGTTTGTGTTTCTGAGCCAGACAGTCACAGGACAGACGGCCCGGCAGCAGAACGGACAGTTTATCTCCACCCTCTGTGGTATACAGATTCACAAACCTGCTCTTCTTCTTCCTCACGGAGGCTGAGCTGCTGTTCTCCTGAGCCTGATGAAGATGAAGGTGTGCGTGAGTCCAGCTGGACTCAGTGAAGGAGTTGTAAGAGGCTGTCATACCTTCATCAGGTCTATGGGAGTTCTCACTGGTTCTGCTTCTGCTTGAGGGAAAGTCACGATCTCCTGCTTGTTTCTGCCCTTGCGTTTGGATTTCTTCTGGGTGTCTTTGGTTGTGATGTCCAGACCTTCTGCAACAGAGATACAGAGAGACAATAATTATTTTTTATGACATCAAATAACATAAATATAATAGTTCATATCTGAATAAAAAAATAACCCCCACAACAATTAAAAAGCTAAACATTAACAACAGTTTCCTCACAATGTACGAGAATTTCCTCTCGAGGGTTAAAAGTGATACATTAAAGATCTTTCATTGTTGGTGTCAGACTGTATAGGAGATTCTATATTCACATGAGTCTATATTCACCTGTCACCTCCTTCCTGAGGATGACGCCTGGAACATCAGGAGCTGCTGTTCGACATCTCTGCCACCTCTGAACCAGCTCCTCTATGAACTCCTTCTTCTTTCCATCTGATCCTTGTAGGAGATCTTCCACATACTCCACGATTTCATCAGTGCTCTCAATGGAGATGATGTACCTGAAACAGACTCAGCTCAAGTCTCACTTACTTCAACAGAACACGCCGAACATTATATTAGAGCCCTATAGTACATTATAGTACAGTATAGTAATGTATACGTTTGACTATATGTTGCTTACTGGTCCTCAGTTGATTACTATGAAAAAAGCTCATAGGTATCACACGTGAGTAAAATATCTGCCTGTATGCATCATATTCCACCTATATGAGATTAATATACATGATGAAAGGAAAATTATGTATTCCTCAATATCACAAACATACATTTCAGTTAGTTTGATAATACCACGTACTTTGATATATAGCATGATAATAAATGATATACCATATTCATGTATTCATGTTTAAGAAAAACTTAGTTAGTAGTTCAGGCCCACATCGAGTAAATGACGACTTTTCACACGGGAAGTTTATTTATTTTTAAGGTCTCTGACTCTCTTCTTTACAATTTTCTGTCATGTTAGGTGTAACATATTACTTTAATATTTTAAAGACAACAGGCAATTTGCGGACAGTAAATAATGTATAAACGTTCATTGAAATGTCTTACTGCACAATGTCATCACTCGCCTCCAAACCGAAACTATTCTTCAATTTATCTACAGTCCAGCGGAGTAAAGAGTCACTCATGATGATGATGATGATGAAGAGTCAGTATAAACTGCACATACACTCACTGTATCACACGCAGAACTGACTGACTGAAGCCACTTCCGCATAATGTGTCATTGTTTCCAAAATAAAAGCCCCAAGCTGAGTTATTATTTTTAATGATTTATAAATTGTATATATCATTAGTGATTAATATAAATTATTATATCATTTATGATTTATAAATGATCGGGGACCATTTTGGTTTAATGTAAAAATATGTATGTATACATTTAGACGGGCAGATATTATGACATTAGAGGTTTAAATAATAATCTTTCATATTTTAATTCTTCACGGTGAATTAATTATTCTCAGTTTAATTCTTCAGGTTTAACTTAACGCGTAAAAGTCATGTGAGAACCGTTACTTTACTAAACATTATAAAACACTGACCAATCACAGTCGTCTATAATTACTGCGCTTTAAATCACTTTAAAGATATTTCCAATATTTTAAAGATATATCAGGTATGAATATGTGAAATTATTAATATTAAATATACTTTGTAGCATACAGATGTCCTCAATAAAACAGAAAAACGACATTTAAACGCGACTGGAATGAGTTTTGTGGCACTCGAGCGTTTCAAGCGGAATAAACAGGAATTACACATGCAGTCATTTCTGCATTTCAGCATCTACCACATCTTTCACTATGTCCAAAGTTATTATGGGCTGTTTGTCGTCATCTCAAATGTAAAATATTTTTGAAGAATTTCTTATATTCATTTATAAACAGATGTTTGTTATAGAACCAGAAAGGACATTGTGTGTTTGATTAAACATAAGATATTGAGCCCAATCATTTTTGTTCTACAAAAATATGTTTATTTTTATTATACAGCAATATATGGAAGAAAGAATGGCCTGAATTTGCACCTTCATTATAATAGATTTAGTAGAAATTAAAATTCGTGACTAAATTAATGGGCAACAGTTTGAGTTTGACAGGCTAAATTCAAAAGAAGGAAAGAACTACATTTAAAAAACGTTTTAAAGGTTAATTTCCTGTCAATTTATCTGATCAGTTTAGCTAATGACAATTACACTACACACAGTACACTAGTCACTAATATAAAAACTCAAACCACATATTCTGAGACCTTACAAATAAAGTGTCATTTATGTAACATTAGCGTCACCATACAGAACACACCCACCTGTAATAGCCCCCATCTCATACCACTGTATGAAGCAATGCTGATATGTTAAGCAGGTCAGGATGTTCATACATAAATGTTTTGATAGCAACAGTGTTTTCACCTCATCAACATGTACAGAACTACAAATGAAGTCTCTGCATATTAAAGGCAGGGTGGATGATTTTTTTCAGAAAGATCTTTTTGTTGGGTGGTCTCTTCACATCCTGCAATCACTAAGTGGTCTAAATACATTTATGTTCATTTATATCTTCTGTAGAAGGCACAGAACCCTAAAATGTTTGTCCAATCATTACATTTGGTTCAAATTTAAAGCCTTTAAAACTAGCCTTTTATTTATAGCATTTCTAAAAACTGCCTACCCTACCTTTAAGCTGGGATAAGAAAAATTACATAAAGCTTTAAGTTAAATATAATCTGATCTCTTCACAACAATTTTAGATTTGTCTATTGATGATATGTTACACAAACAGATCACCCTAAAATTCTGTTACATTTACTCACTTTAGTGTCTTTCTCTTTATCTAATTCATTGAAAAGGATGAGCATAATAATTCTTTATATTTTCTCCTCTTGTGTTACACAGAATATCATAAATTCTTATAAACAGCATGAGTAAAAGATGACAGAGTTTTTATTTTGAGTGAACTTTCCCTTTAAGAGGCTCTCGGAGGCATAAAAACTACATGTTGTCATGTGAAAAGTCCTCAGGTGAAGAAATCTTTGGATATGGCCTCGATGAAGTTAGGAGCCGACATTAGGATGCCGATGGTGCAGAGGATGGTGAAGAGGGAAAAGGCCATGAGACAGAGGCGATCGATGACGGATGCGGCAAACTTCCATTCATTACACACCGTCTCTTCCTCATCCTGGTCCCGGAAGCGTTTGGCTATGTACCGAACCTCATCCAGGATTTTGGACAACTCGGAGTCTCCAGGAGAGCTACTTACAGAGGACGCCTGTGCTCCGGGCAGCAGTACGTCCTCCTCACCCGTGCCGATGATCCGGCTGCAGATCACCCCGGAGTCAGGCGAGGGGGCGTAGTGAATCGTGTCCATTCCACGGAATCCGATGTACAGCAGGTTCCCGTTGGCGGACTGTGCCGCTGCGGTGCTGATGTTTAGATCCACACTGGTCAGGCTGCCGCGTGGCTGCTTGTTGTGACAGGCTGATCGGACCCTGTCCTCGCCGGGTCTCTTCATCCTGAGGAACCACGCGCACCAGTTCAACAGCACCACACGCGTCTGTCAGCAAAACAAATCAGTCAAAAACAGCAAACAACTGTTCCTGCTTCTGAGAAACACAAAAAAAGAAAATTTGAAGTATGTTGATAGCCAAACAAGAGTGGCACCCATTGACTTCCACAGTATGAACACAGAACCAATGAGACATATCTCAAAATATCTTCTTTTGTGTTGTGATCATATATGTGTGAAACAACATGATGATGAGTTAATAATGGAAACATTTTCATGTTTAGGTGAACTATCCCTTTAAGACAAACACCAGATGTAATTAACACCAAAACTAATGTGACAGATGTCCATTTCATTTTAATGAAAAATGCCTGAAACTCCAACAAAGCAGCTACAGTCTCTGTACAGCACACAAGCTCTTCTAAAGGGCCTTCACAATGTTTTAACATTTTGGCAGTTTTATACCAAGTCACGTCTGCTGAGAAGCGAATGTTAAAGTAATTAACAGCGTAACGAGTGTGCGATAGTGTGTTTATATGTTCAGCAGAAATGAGAGTTTACCCATGTTGGCATCTTGCCTCCGTCAGGATCGTGGTAATGATACTGCAGGACCCAGACGGTGGCGATCACAGACAGCCCAACAATCACCATAGTGGTGGCAAAATACTGAGCTGATCAGAGGAAGAGAATCACATAATCACACAATCACATGACTGCAGACATGATGTACTGACAGAAGACATTACTGCAGGATGAACTTACCAATTAAAGGCACAGAGTCTGAGGTGGCAGGCATGATTTCTGCTACCAAAAGCATGAAAACTGTCAGCGAGAGCAGGACTGTGATTCCTGAGCAAAAACAAGAAAAATGATGTATGAACACACACATGTGCCGGCCCATCACAGCCTCCTACTGTATGCACAGTATCACACAGGCATATTAAACAAACTATTGACTTTTATTTACTGCAGTAGGTATGCAGTAGACAGAGTTAAACAGTTCCCTTGTGAAAACACTTACTTTAGAAAAAAAGAAGCAGCATTTAACCTAAATGTATCAGACACAGTCAGTTAAGTCCTGATATTTAAAGAATCGATCTTCAACCGCTGGCAGCTGCGTCCCACTAATACAATTTAGGAAGGACTAAATGAAACAATAAATTGTGCCCTGCTGTGATTTGAGCTTCAGTCTCTTCCAGGCGTTTGGAACTCGGGCCGCAGCCTGTAAATCCAGAGAGCTGGAGAACTGAGGCATTTGGCCTTCAGAGCTTTCTGCCTCGTTCATCACTGACAGAACCTTTGGGAAGACATTAATCTCATCGCAGGTCACTTACAGAAACGTCCGTGTGAATTACGTGTGTGTGAGCTCACTGTACCGCAGTGAATTTCAAACGACATCTATTAAAATGTGTGAGTCAGCACATACGGTCATTTAAGCACTTCTGGTAATGGGAGTGATCAAGTGAGGCCGGTTAGGTTTATTTCTCACAATACAACCTATTATGGGTGACGCTCATAAATTTTTTAATGTTAAGACACCTTCTCCTATCCGGTCTAAAGGCAGCGTAGATGAAATGTTGCAGAAACATATTTTGCTATGCTGGTTGAAAGTCTCTTCGCATCCTGATAGCAATCACGAAGTAAAGGGCTGTAAATATATTGATATAAATATATGTCATACAATGTCATGTGTTCAAATTATGTATGTGTTCACGTGTTGAAGGAGGCGTGGCTTTGGGGAACGCTCTGAGAGAAGGGCGGGTCTTAGGGTTACAAAGCTAACTTGCTATTGCTAGCCTGTCCGAAAACTGCCTACCCTTCCTTTAATATATGCAGAAACAGATCTCACCGAGAGAGATCTTCTCGCCTGAGTCAGCAGGCAGCAGGAAGACCAGCAGGGCCAGAGTGGAGATGAGAACGCAGGGGATGAGAAGATTCAGACCGTAGTACAGCGTCCGTCTGCGCATCACCACGCTGAAGGTCACGTCCGGATACGGTTCCTTACAGCAGTCATAGAACTTCTCATTCCGCCGACCTGGAACCTCTGCAGAACCGTTATGAAACCAACTCATGATACAAATGCTTTTTATAATTGACTTTCAGTCTCTTCTGTACTCACTTCTGTGACAAAAGTCCAAAATTCATACACTGTACTTATCAAGCCAATAGAGCATAAAGCTTATAACAGGGTTGAAGGCTGGGCAAAATGTAAGAAATAACAGCAGCTCAGCTGTGAAGGTTTCTCATGAGTCTGGGTTAATGAAAAGACATTTTTCATATCACGTACACTTTATGGTACATAAAACTGAAATAAATCATTTTTTCATTAAAACCCACCCACGAGGTCCCACTCTCCATTAGCAATATATCCAGTGATGTCGGCCTCGATCATCTGCAGGTCCAGAGACCATCCACCATACGTCCATGATCCAAACTTCAGATCACACCTCTGACTATCAAAGGGAAACCAGCGCACATCAATGTGGCAGGTGCTTTTAAAGATCCCTGTAAACATATTCAAGAAGTTAGAACCTATATAATCAAGAACCTATTGATTAGAACCTACTGATTATTAGATAACATACAACACTGTAGATCATAATGTGGTAATTGCCTGTCCAGTAACGAATTTAAGAGCCTTTTATAACAATAGCAACAACTACACCAGTAACATTAAGTCTTCTTAAAGCTGCAACCCGTAATTTTTTATATTAAAAATAAACACAAATCAGCTTTTGAGATCAGTGTTCAACACAATCCCCCCATCTTAACCCGAGTCACAGTGGTAAGTTTATAATCATGATTTGCAATTTGAGCTGTCATGTTCATTTGACTTCAACCTACAGTAACCTGCAAACAGAGATGTTTAAACAGAGATGCTGGTAGAGGCAAAAGTTACGTATTGCAGTTTTGAGAATATTATTATTGTAATGATAAAATTACATCTCAGCAAATAACATCTCATGCAAAATGCAAACACGTCTACATAAAAAAAAAAAAGAGTAAAAAATAACACACTGCAAACACAATAGTGAAAAAAACAAATGTACAGAACGTAGGATCATATTATGGGATGTGCGTGGTGCCGCAAAGACATATATAAAAATAGTAATTTAGTTCAGACAGCTGATTGCTCAGGTAACGTCCAGTATATCACCTCCCCAACATGTTTCATTGCTCTCTCCTGCCATAAAGCATAACCAGACGTCTGATGAAGCTTTATGGAGGTTCAAGAGCAGGCAATCTCTTTACCGTCACTACAGGAAGAATTGAGTACAGACTGACTGCAGCACATCTGCTCATGAATCAAATCTGGAGCTTCAGTTCAGCTGTGCACAGCAGGAAGCAGAAGAAAGTCAATGACACAGTGAGCAAACACACCACGTCTCATTCTGATACAACAGTGACAGAACAATGAATGGCTGGTCATGTGACCTCAATATAATGAAGGACCAGCTTCTATGACATTCTATTTTTATCCACACCAACGTAAAATAATGAACAAAGCAAAGCCATTCGCCCTGACCCTTTATTAACCACGGTTTTACTACAAGTAAAACAAACAATAAAATATGGTCACTATAGTTAATCCATGATAATCACAAATAAACCATGAGTTTGCTAAATCAACCATAGATCAACTATGGTATTTGTAGTTAAACTGTGGTAATTAATCTGCCAAAAACATAATTACTACAATTGTACTATAATAAAAACATGAAAAACTATTTTCGTCAGGGAAGGAGTGAGTAACATATGCTGCAGTTGTAAAGCTGTTCAGAGGAGTCCAAACTAAAATATATAGAGAAGAAAGTAAAAAAATACTTAAAGTCTCGACATTGTATATACATCAGTTTATCTACTGGACCTGGTGGCAGGTACTGGCAGGCCCCAGAGGAGTTCACCAGAACGTTTGTGTGGAAGGTGGCATCAAATCTCTCATCAGCACTGCAGAAAACACAATTACATTTTTAACTACAGAGAAATACGGTAATAACGTATTAACTTGAGGAACACCCAGAAACACTTTTGAATAGAAAGTAAATACATTCATTCATTCAGTTAATTAGTTTGGCACTGCTCAGTAAACACTGGGTGTCTGATCAGCATTAAACACAGAATTTATGATGAAGTGCATTTCTCCACATAAATCTCAAGAGCTTGATGAATATGAATAAAGGCAAAGGAATGAACACACAGTAGCACTGCAGTATCATCAGTTCGGTTCCATTCCAGCAGACGTGAACAGATGAGGTCAAACTCGTGTGTTTGTCATGGAATAGTGCAAACTCAGTGTCCGTTCTCCTGGACACCAGCACTTTTTCCAGACAATTTACTTTTCTGAAGAAATCCTCCACAAACCTACTGTAGACCTGAACAGCTTTGTCTGTGTTTCTCTGCCACATTTGTTAAATTAATGATACAGAAGAGATTAGCAGGAATTCTACGTGTGAGGATAATTTCTAACAAACCTGTTATACAGTAAGATGTCCGGCTTCCAGATTTGGCTGTCCGGGAATCTTACACTGGTAACGCCAGGATACTCAGAGACGTTCCACTGAAGATAATAATCATACCAGTACTGAACAAACACAAACACCCCGTTAATGACTTAACACAACAGCTGTGGAGTGTTTACACACATTATACATCATTCATGGGTCAGTGATGATTTTTAGAAAGAGATTAAAAAACAATGCACATGCCAAATTTCTTAAAAAGGTTTGTTTTTTATTAAAGCTAGTATTTTTTTACTTTGAAAATGTTAGTTGACGCAAGTAAAAATAACATAATTTAATCTTGACTGACACTCGAACACACATCAGCATTATTATTAACATTATTTCAAGTCTATGTGAATACAATGCAAAAAATATAAACATTTAGTCATTAGGAAATGTGCTCCATGATTTTGGTGTTCAGTATGACGGAATGAATTGGTCTCACCAGCTGTAACCAGATGTTGGTTGTAAGAACTTGATTCTTCTCGTCCTGTAGATGGAAAAACACAGAAATGTGAAGTTATGGAAAAACTTTATTTTAACACCACAAGCTTTTTAAAGGGAAGTTTACAGTTATTGAGGCAACATGCTGAGGTGAGTGTAAACAGTGAATGACCTGATGGTGGAACAGTCTGACTGAGATTATAGTGACAGTCTCTCAGTTTATAATCAGATGATAATGCAGCTATATTGAAAACTATTACTGAGTACTTAGTACAAAGCAAAGTTCTCTGAAAGTACCACATCCATGATCTGCATGAGACTGAAGCTGAAGTACACAGTGAGGGAGTGTGTGTCGTTGAAGACGGGTCTCTCCAGTGGATTGTAATCTTTCATCAGGTCTCTGTACAGTCTTCTCTGGTGTTCTCCCTGAAGTGACACTGCAACAGAATAAACAGCGAGCATGTTAGACGGGTAGGGTAGGCAATTTCAGAGAGGTTAAAAATGTTTCTGGAACAAATCGCCAACCCTGTCTTTAATGCCCACAGCATTCAGACAGTAATTCTGAG
>JAZGTK010022705.1:0-10187 GCA_036877625.1 Ambastaia sidthimunki | reverse complement strand
ACACATCAAACCTGACACAGAAGCTCAGTGATGTCATACATTACTAAGAGTCAGTGAGAAGAATTAAACAAAGTGATAAAAATGCCCTAGGTGAGCAAAATATAGCTGAAAACACTCCAGCAACTTAAGCAGTTTAATGTAACACAAAAAGCTGTATAATCCAACACCAGGTTGTGTATTATTTAAAGCTACTTGATTTTTCAATTGAATTATAAAGTTAATTTCTGAAACTATTAAAGGTCCATAAAAGGACATGATAGATCACGCTTAAGTAATGACATTAAATTCTTGGTATAAATGAAAAACTTATTTTCTTGCTCATTTTATTCAGTAAAATACTTCTAACAGCAGTTGGCATTGTGATATTGCTGTTCTGCTCTGATATGAACTCAATATATTGCAAAAATATAAAGGCTCCATCTCAATGCACAGAGTATCAAACATTAAACTTAATGAAAAATAACCCATAAAACAGCAAGCGATTATGCTTAAAGACAACACTGAATCTGAAATACTCTTGAGTTTATGAACATACTGTATAATGTACATGCAGTGTCTGTAACACAACAGTTATTGATACTTACAGGTGTTTATTTTGTGTTTGTCTGCCAATAAAATCATGCTTGTAACTGCAGCTGTTCCTCTTAATAAAATTCATTCATTCATTCATTCATTAGATAATTATGTATCTGATTAAACAATTTCAAGCAGATCATCAAAATGTAATCAAAAATCTAATTTAGAATGTAAAACATCAAATTGTTGAAATCTCTCAGAAGTCTTGCTTATTACAAGTATTAATTTTCCAGCACAGTTAAACCAATTGAATTATTTTTTATCCAGAGCACTCAGATACACTTGTGAGATTAAGCTTTTACAATATTGCTAATTGGGCTCTATGTTGACTACCATAAAACGAGTGTTTTGAAACAGTGAGTTTTAAGAACAGCCTTGAGTGTCAAACCCATTCAAAATTCACAGCACTCAATAACCTGCAGCCCATTTAAGAGATCTGGATGGATTCCTCACCTTGTACACAAAGAGAGGAACATTAAAAAATTATTATGTGTGGAAAAAACAAATCCCCCAGATCTGAATTATGTTTGGGGTGAATACAGCCACATCCCACCTGACATCACTGATTCCCCTTTATGTGATCAGGGGTAAATGCCTGCAGCCATATTCCAGCATCCAGTGGAAAACTTTCCCACAAGAGTGCAAACTGTTTAAGGACCCACTCCCTATTTATGGCAATACTTTTTTAAATAAATATATATAAACACACAAAAAAACAGTATAAAAATACACATTAAACATTTAGTTTACAGTGTTTTTACAATTTAATGTTAGCATAACAATGCTAAAAAATTAAGTGAACATAACATTTGCTCAGACTTGACTTTGACACTTAATAGAAAGTTCCTTTTAGATAAGAACTAACACTGGTCAACTGAAACTCTCAATTAGAAGCTGCTATTTTTGTATTTTGCAAAAATCAATATGGCTGTCGAGGTCACCTAGCGGAAACAGCATTACACAAATGTTTTTGGTTATCTGTGTAGAATAAAACCATTTTCATTAGGCTGCTGATATCACAGAAATTTAAAGTGTTACCTGTTTCTTTACGGGCAAATCTTTTTCATGAAAACAAGTACTGAGTGTATGTCTTTGGGGATTTGTCTCTCACTTTCAGGTTCTTGTAGAGAGACCACCCTTCAGCTAAACCTTCTCCTGAACGAACAGCTGGTCTTCACACAGTGTGTGATGAACCACTGCTGCTGTCCTATACAGCAACCTCACACTCTCATGAGGACAATACGGTCACTCAGCAGGTTAAACACAGTGTGTGTGTGTGTGTGTGTGTGTTTGTTTATCTACCATTGTGGGGACCAAATGCCCTACAAGGATGGTAAAAGTAACAAACACCTACATTTAAGGACCAGCCAATGGTGCTTTTTTGAAAATGTAAAAATGCAAGGGTTCTGTGAGGGCAAGCTTTAGGGGCAGCATGACAATATAGAATATACAGTTTGTACAGTATAAAAATCATTGTCTATGGAAAGCATAAAAACCTCAAATGAGAGAGAAAGAGAGAGAGAGACAGAGAGAAAGAGAGGCTTAAAGTAATGCTCAGCACAAGGGGCAGGAGGTTCCAAATCACAGACACTGATTTGGGCCGTCAGCCCACAGTCACAGTACGTGCCAGTTCCAAATCAGAGACAAACGCGTACAGCTTGAGCATCTCACACTGGTACAGCAGTAGCAGTCTGCCGGAGGACATATCCAATGATTGATGACAGATTCTTGTAAAATATGGATGCCACTTTGGGACAAATGCAGAAGACTTCAAGTTTGCACTGTTAGGACAGCTGACTGGGATGTGCAATGCCTTAATGGTCTAAGAGTGGTTTAAACTCTGCTTCTAGTTTACTATCTCTGTTTAAAATGGGGTTATAACACTTTACTTTGTTGCCAAATCAGACTCAAATCTATATAATTTCTGTAGTTCAGACAGCAAAATCTGGTGTGATAGATTCTCAGTCAAAATGGTCAAAGTTTAGTAGTTTTGCATTATTTAGGATGTGTATGCAACATTACACAAAGTGTGCAATATTGTCTGGAGTTCCAAATATCAATTTTCGCTTCATTTTTTCTCATATAGCTACTGTATGTTATGTTCACTATGTAGTAAATAGTAAATGAGTCAGTGATTTTAGATACAGTACAGTATATGGATAAATTATACTGTATACATGCATATGAACATGAGCAAAGACACATTTTCCAGTTTTCGGTCCTCTGTGTGAAAACTGACAGATCTCAAGTGTCATAAAGTATAAGAAAATCTTTTGACATAATGCTAATGGTACAACTATAGCAACCAACATACACTGCAAATGCTGAGTCTGTAATTAATAAAAAAATTATGGTTGTGAACTCCAGCGTTCATTAACAAGTTTGTCATATTCTGAAATAATGAATCATTATTCCAAAATACTTAATAACATGAATACAAAACAATTAAGAATCAGCCATTGGAGGGTTGTTTTGTGCCAATGAATTGATGTCTGTAATTATTTTTAATGTGAGTTAATTAATACCAAGTGTTTTGCGCTTTATTTCATCATTCTTTTAGTGTACGGTCAGAATGAACATCACGCACCATATGTCATCTCACAAGTCGAGCTGAACCAAATAAATCATTGCTTTCTCTGAAAGGGAAAGGCCACAGATGAGCGGTTTATGTGAGCCATTTTAATTAAGGTAATTATCACAATGCCTTCAGCTTATTAAGAATTCATATCACTTTCTTGTTGGCTAATGGCCACTCTCTGCGTACAGTATGTGTACACAATAGTGCCATAAAGTGTCTTATGAAGAAAACCCATACATCATAGTTACACAATGCAAACAAATCATATTGTTGATCAAGTTGCAAAATAACTACACACATAATATTAAAAGCAATATGCCATGAGACCAAAATTTCCAGTGATTTTACTAATGGTAATGGGTCATTTCTGTAACACACAGACTAACGGCTTTCACAAAATAGTTGCAAGCTCACTATAATAAATCACACCACGTTTCATAAACAGATTAATTATTAATATTCATCCGAATAAACACATCTTCCACCAAATAATATACTTCATAATCTGTATTTTTGAATTATTACAGAATGTAGGCTGATTGTGGTTGCCTAGCAACTTGACACATGGATATAGAATATGTGATTACAGGTGTATGTTTATCAGAATTGTACTACAACTGCTTATACAACCAGAACTCAGAACTAGGTTTGTCACAATTTACCAGTTTTGACAATAACCGTGATATTAATAACCATGATTATTGATACCATGTTAATACTATGCACAACACTACACATGATAAAATTATGAATAATCCAGCCCCAGCATCCGGTTAACACTCCAACACGATAGGTGGTGCTATTGCATCCGTTTAACTTTTAGCCTTGAGAGCCACAATGGTTATAAACTCTCTCTTTGCCTCCCTGCACTCAAATTTTGAATGTGATTAATTGACCAAAAGAAAACACAAAATAAACTTTTGGACATGATAACCTTGAAAATCTGATAGTCGGACAGCCAGACAACTAAAACTATACATTTTATACATATATATATATACACAATATACAAAAGACCTAGAGAAAATTGATGAGCAAAATTATCATATCACTAAAGCTGCAGTCAAAAACTCTTATCGTCTAAATAAATCCTTTCAGACATTCTCTGATGGTGTATAAACGAAAACACCAAGTTTATCTGCAAACTACATTACAGTCTGTCTCTATGGCTATGCATTTTTTATTGCAGATCCAAACCTAGTACTCAGTAGACTCCCCAGTGGCAAAGCTTGGCAGTCTCAGTGTGTCCAATGGGAAACATGACTAGTTTACCAGCCATCTCAGTCAAAAAACCTATTATGCTTTTCATATGATAACTGCTGAAAATACATGGCAACTGCATTTATATTCCTACTCTACTGCATCTGCTAAAACTAAGTAGAAACGGTTTAAAAAATGCAGTTAATATGATATCATTTATGACCAAATATACCTTGCAGATGGAGTCAGATACTAAGCATCAAAGACATGCAGACAGTTGACAAAGAACAAAGATAGTAGTTTAAATAGCTTAGATGCTAACTGGTAAATAGTTTTTTTATTTGTTCAGCAATATTTAACCAAATTCAAAAGTATTTTGCAGTTTACATACTGTAAGCAGTCCTGAAATGTGACAGATATTGTTCCCACACTTATTAACCAATGAATTTACATTTTCATTTACTCATTTGGTAGACCCTTTGACTTACAGTGAATTCAAGGTATACATTGTTTATCAGTACTTGTATTCCCTGGGATCGAACCCACAACCTTTGCGCTGCTAACGCAACGCTCTACCAGTTGAGCTACAGGAACACATACATTAAGCCAGACATCACAATGACTTGTGGACAAGATTTACTTTACACAAGCAACATTCAGCCAATTACATTTTAAACATATTTATAAAAATTTACATTAAATGTAAATCTGTATTTTTACAAGTTACATTTTTTTTAATATATTTTAGACCTTTTTAAATATTTCTGATATAGCCAGGTTTTCCATTGCCAAATCTAGTTTTAAATTGTTTTTTATAATCTTAATTAATAAGACCTTATTAACATATTAGCATGTTCAACAACAATTATAAATAGAAAAGTATTATTTGAATTAGTTATAGATAAGGTAAACCGTGCCACATTGCAGGACACATTATGCCAGCGACCCATGACAAACAGGAAATGCATTAGTTTATGATAGTGGAGTATCTGTACATGCGTGTAACTAGGAGACTGAGGCACTAATGATTGCAACGTGTTTAGCTGAGGAAAAACTTTCCAATACAACAGTGCCACATCACAAACTCTAAATTCCCCATATAAAGTTCATGCAAAATTCTTCTCAAAGTGCCATTAAAATGTAAAAAATGCAAGTGAAGGTCAGATAAACAGCAGGTGACTTGTGTCGTATATGTTTTTAAACATACACTGCAGTTCACATGAGCCAAAACTATTAAGGATACAGAGTCCTGTAATTTGATTTAAAATCCAGGACGCTGTACTCCATAAAGTCAAAGAAGTCTAGTGCTGTCAAAATGTCATTCCAGATCATGTCAAACTAACCTAATCTTCTCCATTTTTAACCTCCCACACAGACAACCTGCAATATGAAAGACAGACCCAACCAACCATAAAGTCATTTCAAGTTATTACAATCAATACAAATAGTTTCACAACCAAGTAAGTACACATACAAAAACATCAGAATCAAATTTATTTCTAACCCTAGTAACTCAAATCTAGAAAAGACCCAAGAAAAATAATAATTAAATGTTAGGAGCACAACATAATACCAACATAAAAGCAGGTTTTTTTGCTGGTCCCCAGGACGGCAGCAGTCGGTCCTGGTGTCGCTTACCCGTACTGATCATACCCTACAGGATACTGAAGCACCACAGACTCCATCCCGGGACGCTCCCCACTGTCACTGCTTGGGACACAAAGCACCTCACACTGCACTTCACACTCAGACCCCTTTGTCCGAGGATCCCGATCCAAATTAGATACCTCCATCAGACAGTGCACTCCAGCTCGGAGCACAGCAGCAGTAACCCGTCCCAGAGTGCCACAGCCAGCCTCTGTCCCAACACAGGTCCTCTAGCATAGAGTGCCCAGAAATCTCTAGTTAATATTTCAGCAGCTTGGAGCAGGTAGTCACTCATTCATTCGCTCATTCAGCCACAAGTCACAAAGACAGGCGGTCTCCCATCTTGCCCCCATGTCACAGTCTGAAGAGGGATGCGCTGGTGTTATCGGGGGCTCCACAGACCGGCTCAGTGACAGGGGAGTCCTGCCTCTGCAGCGCCGATGAGAGCAAACACACACACAGGGCTCGGGGCTCACACACACTGCTAACCAGCCCCCCGGACCGCACCACTTTACGTGGATCGCTCCAGGTTGTCTAATTATTAGGACGTTCATCAATTGTTTCTGAGGGGGACTGGGAGGGTGGGGCTGGGGGTTGTTTGGCTGGGTGCCACCTGATTTGTCAAATGGTGAATAATTGGTGGGAAAGGTGAATAATTTGCTGGGAAATTGCCACCTGAGGGGTCTTAATGCACAGGACATAATGTTTGTGTATCCAACAGATTTTAGGAATGAATGTTAAATGACTGTTAGATCTTTGCAGTTTACAGATAACAGCCTTTGCAAAATGATAATGCAAATAATATGTAATATAAAGAAAGATTAATGTTATGAATCTTTATATTTATTTTATTTATAAGATGAATTCTATCATGTCTATATAGTTTATAGATAAGAGCCATTGCAAAGTGATAATGTGAATATTATATAATTATGTGAATGTTAATTTAAATAAATTTGCGCAAAACATTTAAAACCAGTAAAAAACTGTAAAATATAAAATTTAGGCAAGTCAAAGCAAGTTTCATGTCATAGTTTTAAACCATAAACCTTCCAACCTCGCAAAAATAATCCCAACACAACAGGTGCAAAAGTAGCCTATAGAAAAATGTAGACTACAGTTTATGAAATAATGCGTTCACAGTCTCCATGAATAGCCAAGTCACAATAATACACTAAAGACATATGATTTATAAACTCCTAAACACAAGCGCTTACCTTTAATGGTTATGGTAGGCAATCTTTGAAAGTGATCGCCCAGATCCCGATGCCGTGATGATGATGCGCGTCGATACCGCCACAGTATCCAAATGATCACGAAATCAGTGATAATAAATTCTTCCGGCTTAATTATGACGGCAATTCTCCGGCTTTCATTCCAGCTAAAATACACTGTTATTTCTAGCCATGCGAACAGGAGCAAAGAGCGTCCTTCTGTTTCTGTTATTTGCCTGGTTATTATCCGCAAAAACACGCGTCTTACTTCCAGAAAAAAGCGGAAAACCAGTTGGACTTTTCCTGGAACTCTTTAATGAACCCCGGGAATCTTCGTTATACTTCCATGATCCCAAGCGAATTCCAGCTGATAGTTTCCGTTTTTAATTGATTTTGTAGTTGGAAATACCAAAAGCTCACAGATTTTCGACTGCCACACACACCCGATCTGTTTAAATCACGGGCAAATGCTTCAACAACAATCAATACAAATCGCTGTCAAATCAGCAGTAAAACTGGATATTGTCTTCCGCAAACTGTGAGTGGGCATTACCAGTCACAAAAAAAGAAATTGCAGGTTGGTTCCTATGATAAAGAAGCAGATTCCTCACACACACGGCATGAATTAACCCATTGAACACACTGAAAGATGGACTGGCTGAGCGCTTGAATCATTAGTTAACTGGGTCCAGCCTACCAGCTCATACTGTCTTTCATCCGCAGGTGAGCTCCGGGATCAGGTGGAAATATGAGGGAATATCCGATGATAATTGCAGACAAGCAGTTTGCCGTTCTTGCATCCATCCATCCATCCATCCATCCGTATAAAGCTATCACAAGAATTTAATCAATTAGCTTCTCTCTCTCATGGGCATTATTATAAACCATCACCTACTCATATTTTTTATGGAGTCTAATAAAAGAAAAAATATCAAAAGGGCACAAATACAAACACAGGCATGAAACAAATACAGGCATGAATTCAGGTTGATGCATCTGAGCTTTTGTTTTATTCTTTTCAAAGGCAAAGCACTTTCAGCAAGACAAGGATGCTATCTAAATAAATCAGATTAATACTTTTATTATTTAACCCAAAATTACATACAAAAGGCATCTGTGCCAGCCCAGAACATTTATTAAGTCAACACACACCTAAACTTTAGAAGAACACAGAACTGACAAAAAAGCAATTCAACTCATTCATCAAAGCACACACAGACCATGTATCACACGAGTCACAGACATGATCAAATAAACGGTCAACATGTGTGGCTTTACATAGGCCATGAATAAAAACTACACAACATGTTTTTAGAAAATCATGAATCATGTTAGGATCAAAGAATCACTAACTGTTGGGTTAAACAAAAAAAATGTTGCCCTGTTTTTGATTACAGAATAAAATGAGAGAACATAAAACCTTGATAACATCATTTATCATTTATTCACAATTTAGACTTGCCTAAGAAGTCATACACACAGCGACCATAGCAACCTCCCTTAGCGTCCTAACTTCTGCATAGCAACACCTTGGCAACCACCTCCAGCATTAGGACGGCATATTTCAGATTTCAGTACTTCCAAAAATGCAAACATCTAGGTCTTTTATTTTAAAGGGTGTAAAATATAATACAAACAGAATTAGCACTTGATTCGTAGGAAGTACCATGGATTTAAAACAACTAACACAAACAAAAAAGTTTTCCTATCCGTGGATTGTTAAAGAGATTTTTAGCCTGTCTTAAAAGCTTCATCTTCACACTGAACATCTTGAGCATTTTATGACCCATCACATCAGATCACATAACCAACACAACACAACACAAACCAATTCACTCAGTCACACACACACGACACCCAGAGATATTATGATGTGATAATTAAAATCCCCCTCGCTAGGCCTGAGTGTCCTCTGAATTCTTCCACCAGCTGACTCACACACACAGGGGCTAAATCAGTGACTCACACATGCTGAGAATTTTCTCCAGACATCAGAGAAGCACAGGATGACCTCAGAATTAGGGTCGAAATGTATCTGACAACCGGCTGAAATCGATGCCAGCGTAAAAAGCGCTATCGTAACCGTGAACTATGAGGAACATTTTTAATACTGGATTACCTGTCACATTACACTGCTAAATCAGGAAGCCTCAACAAAAGGTAGAGTCTACTGGAGTTGAAAAATGACTCCTGTTATGAAATCAGGAAATCACAATGTTATTTCTGTCAAACCTGCTGTGAAGATTTAGTGGCGCACAAGTAGCTCTGCAAACAAACTCACTGTATACCCGTCTCCAATAATGTATTTAGTGACACGAAGCTTTTATCCGGTTTACAGTAATTTTGGTTCACGATTTGAATCTGTGCCAGAGAGTGTATTGTGAATACGCTTCGAGAGAGCGACTGGGGATAAAAGAGATTCATTCATTCTCATTAGCTAAGTAGGGCAGTCTGCTACGCTCCAGCTAGTCCTGGACAAAGCGGTACGCCTTTAGTTAAATAAGGTTTAAAATAGCGTACAATAAGGTTTATATTGCAGTGACAAAACATGTTATTGAATGGTGAGATCGAGTAAATGAACAGAATTTTGGGTGAAATACTACTGAAAGTAGCGGTACTAAAAACTGAACCAGTCACTCGTGAATCTGTAAATACAGCACTTTCCTTTTATAAAACTTGTGAGGCTGTCCGAGGATGAGGTTGAGGATGAATCAACCGGAACGATGCAAAACTAATAGCTTGCAAAATTAAAGGCAATCAGGTGGAACATACTGCATGTTCACAGTAAAATGACGTGATTATGAAGCTTTTTGAGGGATAAAAATGTTTGTGAGTACAGGAAGTCTGAAGTAAAAGTGACTGAATATGGTGTGTGTTAGAAAAGGGAAGATAAACGACACACAGGTGTGTTTTTGAGTCCTCCATTACACATTTGTTAACGGCTGGTGCGCTGCTCACTGAGGCCTGACCGG
>JAZGTK010022704.1:0-10187 GCA_036877625.1 Ambastaia sidthimunki | reverse complement strand
TAAATATAAAACTGCTATATAACAGCAAAGCAAAACAAATGCACTAAAACTATCAACACACAGCGATCATAAGTATATAATGTGGCTCTATTCATATAAAACATTGATCATGTTGTTCACAGATATTCCAAGTTTTGTATGTATGTACTATACATGCGCAAACAGTAACAGTAGCGTCAACATAAACATCCGGACGTTTGCATATCAAGGCTGACCCGGTAAAGCACACGACTTTGTTGATCATTCAGAGGAACGTCCACTCACCCTTCTTGAAGGACTTGTAGGATCCCGTTAAATCACTGCTTGCTCAGCGGAGTAATTCTAGAATGCGTTACATTGCATGAGTGCATTCATTCTGCATGCCTCGGTGGCCGACGTGCTTCCACATGGCGCATGAATTAACGTGAAACGTCCCTGAGAAAAAAGTACACGGTTGCACATATAAGTCAGACTTCCGAGTGTACTCTAAAGTATTACAAGGCAGGTGGTCTTCGGTAACATTGAGTTTGAATGATAGGCTGTGCTGTGAATCGAGACTGAATCCCAGCGGCATGCCCCGCCCACTTCTCGTAGACTCAACCAATAGGAATGCCAGACAGGCTGCCGTTCGCCGTGTTATTTAAAGAGACTGGATTCTCTTAAACAGCGTAGTAATGTTGTGTTTTGTAAAGGGCAGAGAAAGTGACTGAGCATGAGTTTAAAATTTACATCAGAAAATTATAAAACATGCATTGCAACCCATTGCGTACCTAATGAATACTTTATTTGAAGTATTGTAAATTAGTGGTAAATTAGAGAACCTAAAATGGCATGTACCAGTCAGATTTGAGTTCTCCAAGTGGCGGAACAGAGAAAAGGCAAAATGTTCTGGCAAGATGCCCACCGACAGCTTGGCTCAATCTTTTTGTTACAAGTTCAATCTCAACTGCATAACAGGAAATGGAGTGTTCAAAAAAGCCTGCCACTTCGGAAAACAGACATGAAATAAAAAACAAAAAACAGGCCTGGCTTTGCCGAGAAAGTGGGAGAGATGTTTTTTCCCAGTGTTTTGACCCATTGGTTTGTTTTTCAGTGAATCCACCAGTAAGGAAATATTGAGTGTTGACTCTAATGTTTGGCTAAATGGGACAAGAGCCAAGAAAACCTGCCTACACTTTTGTGTTTGTGTGTGTGACTCAGCTGATGGAACATGGTCTGATGGAATAAGTGTAAACAGTCATTAATCTTGGAGCCTGACATCTGATTGTAGGTTTTCTGGGTTAAGCCTGCTGTCCTGACAGACTGCTCATTATCTAAAATCACATACTTTTGACAATAAGTAGTGAATAGTGATACTGTATGTGCATAGTCTTAGGATGTAAAATTTGTCTTTGTCAGAAATGAGTTCATAAAGCACCATAATAAAGCACAACAATTAGGAATCATGAGACCGGAAATAATAGGTGTTTTTCCAACATTTTTGTATTGATTTGATTCTGTTTCTGTGTCAAATAAGAAATGATCAATGTGCCAGTAGGTTTACAATCACACTTAGTGTAACCAGGAAAGACTTAAACAGAGAAAAGAAATTTACAAGATAAAATAATGCCATCTGGTGGTTAGAGTTTATTATTGCATCTTGGATGCGTGAACAATAGTTGCAAATCCGTTACAGACCACAATTAAAGAGAAACTATTTGTGTACAATGTATAATCCAATTCAAACGATTAAAAGAAATAGATACAGCGGCATTAAAAATACATATCTGGTTATAGTTTTGTGTTAAATTACATTTTCCACAGTAGAGTATACATGTTTCTATTAATCAACCTTTAAACATGTATATGTCTTAAAAGATAGAGAAGATATGTTCTTAACACACCTAAATAACACATGTGGAATTTAAACATGGTTATAAAAAACTATATCAACAGCACTTGTCTTACAGGAGACAAAGCTAAGACAAACCTGGCTAAAAAAAACAGAGACATGGAATTTGAATGGAACAAGATTTGGAAGAGTGTTCTAAATAGACAGAGCTCATCTTTCTTAGGCAACAGCTCAGATAACACGGTTTGATTTTACACCAGGAAATTTCCCCTGTGCCCTGTAATGAGTGGAGACCACTCACCAAAGGGAAAGAAAGGCAGGCATAATAAAAAATACCTTGTGAATTTTTAGGAGATTAGAGAAATTGCAAAGGGTCAGATGTTTGTTTACCTTCTCTCTCTGTGGCTGTATCGTCATTCATCACTTAACATGTTGATTCAATAACTTTAAAGCTTTGAAAAGACCCTTTGAGTTCACAAGACACGTGTAATATGGGAACTATCATACGGCCTAAACTTCTCAGTATTGTTCTGTCAAAGCAGCCTCACAGTGAGGTTCAGAGTATTATGGTAATGACTAGAGAGCTTCCTGTTCTCCTGGTTTGGCAGCTGTGAACTGTTATTTTTGGAACAAAATAGCTGTAAGGTTTAGGGGAAATACAGACAGCTGAAAATAAACTGAAGTTTCACATCTTATAAGTTTTAGCTATAGGGGAAAAACAGGTGGCTGTTTGAATATTAATTTAAATGACTTAATTTGACTATTATCTTAATGTACAAAAAAGAAAGAATTGGAAAAAACAACAGCTCTCATTGTTTTATTAATTACATAAATAATAATAACAAAATTATAATAATAAGTACAGAATAGACAGAAATGCAACAAAAAACCTCATTGTTTTATTACTACAATTAATAATAATAACAAATACATAAATAATAATAAAAATATTATATGTACACATTATTTAGTATTATAAGTAATAATAAGTACAGAATAGACAGAAATGCAACAAAAATAAAAGAACAGCTCTCACTGTTTTATATTTATTACATAAATAATAATAATAATAATAATAAATTATAATAAGTACAGAATAGAAAGAAATACAAAAAAGCACTGTTTCACCACTACAATTAATAATAACATTATATGTTGCACAGGCTTCATGGATGTAGATACAGATATATTAGCAACCCTTACCCTTGTTGCATCATTTCGTCTTGATTTAAGACTGAGCATGCGTTGTGTTTCCCCTCTTGCTATTGGTAGAGGAAACACATGTGTAAGTGCCGGCTGGTCTTTACAAGCGCTCGCCAGTCCGTTTCACTGCCAAGTGTGAACACGCCGAGAAACTCGCTCCTCTTTTTAAACTGGTGGAAGAGAATCACGCTTACAGAAAATTATGGAGGAAAAAAAAAGCGAAATCAATGGGCACGCGGGATTTAAAGACCCGATTCCAGAGGTCTCCATGAAATCCGAGAGGAAAACCTGTAAAGACAGGTTCATACTCTTTTTAAAAAGAAATCTTTTAGTGATCTTGACCGTATCCGGAGTCCTGGTGGGCGTCGGACTCGGGATGATGGTCCGGAAAATGAACCTAACACGAGCGCAAATGACATACTTCGCTTTTCCTGGAGAGATGTTGTTGAGGATGCTGAAGATGATCATCCTTCCTTTAGTGGTTTGTAGTTTAATTTCTGGGGCTGCAAGTCTAGACACTCGTTCTCTGGGAAAGCTCGGAGGGATCGCCGTCTCTTACTTTTTGGTGACCACGCTGATCGCTTCATCGATCGGTGTTGCGCTCGCCTTCATCATCAAACCCGGCGTCGGAGCCGGAGCGCTGAACAGCAACGCTTTGGGGCTTGAAGGCGTGAGCTCCAACAAGGAGACAACGGATTCGTTTTTAGACCTTGCAAGGTATTATTTGATTGTGAATATAATGTTATTCATAGCGGAAAGCCTACTGCATAATGGATAATAATTAAAACTATTTATCAGGGGTTGAAGTTTGAGAAAGAAGTCCACTGTGGCACCATATACAGATGTTAACCAGCATGTTAAACTGAGTGTGTGTCACACAAAACGAATATCTATGGCAATACTGAGAATAAACTGCTAAGGTAAAGATGTTTTACCTGTTCTTTGAAGATCAGGTGACAGCGGTTACATACTTGTTTTTCCATCAATGCTTGTATGAAACACTTTGCATCACAATTCTTGAACGTTCTCGTGTTTGGAGGTATAAACTGCATTTTAGGCAGTTATTTAATATAAGGTTAAAGAATAACTGTACAATAAAATGCTGTTCTTATTGCTTCATAATTCAATGCTTAGGGTTACTAGATTAATCCTCTTTTTAAATCAGGTCATTTGATTAATTAAAGCCAAACCAATCTGAGCTTAGACATGACAGGTGTGAGGATAAATGTATTTGCCTTGGGCAATACTGACTTGTTTGTGTATTGCTGTCAGGGTTCAGATTGCTGTAGGGAACTTTTTAGATAAAGATTACAATAAAAGAATCTGTTTACTCAAGTACATTTTGGTTTACATTTATTCTGTGGTAAGTGAGTTATTATCTATTTATCTAGATAAAGTTAATGATTTGTAAGGATCAATGCAAAACATGTTTTCTGTTGCACGTTTGCTGATTTTGTCCAGATTTGTCAGACGTGGTGGGAATTTACTTAAGAAACATCCGTGGTTACCATCTGTGATGATAAGAGCTAAGTTCTGCACATGTCTGCATCACTGGTTTATCTTAACTTGCTTGTTTTTCCTTTTAGAAACCTGTTCCCATCCAACCTGGTGGCTGCAGCCTTCCGCTCAGTAAGTTTTTCTGCTTCTGTCCAGCATTGTTGTTCAAACACAGCTTAAAATCTCACACATAAACACACCAGTAGACATTACCAAAATTAATATACATATATTTTCCTCAGGTCACTACCTCTAAGTTAACTGCCACTTTATCAATAATTGAGAAAGTCTCAAAATAGAGTAACCAGTTTCGTCCCAGCTCAATAAATACCTTCCGTCCTCTCTTATAACTAAGCAACCAGGCGGTTACCATAGAGTGCTGATTCCATTCCTTGATGCCTGGCAACCTGGCTTGGTTCACTGGGTTATACCACACGGGCAACTGCTCAACAGTGAGCACGCTCTGTTCAAAGGAAAGGTCAGGGGGTTTGCTGGTTGGGTGGGAGATAACATCTCTGTGCCCAGACCAGAGTGTGTGTGCAACATCACTGACACAAACTAAACAGGGCAGCCAGTAATAATCAATTTGGAATAAAAGGGGAGAGTAGCTTATAGGATGAGAATCAGAGTCATTACATGCAGACGTTTCTACAGTATATCCTGTGGAAGAATGTTTCTCTATCCAGGGGGATTTCTATTGACACCTACTGGGATGAAATCCAATAAAGGATTTTAAAGGAAAGAGACACGGATTGGCTGGATTAATACAGAAATGTCTGAGTATAATGTTAACAGCCTGTTGAAAATGGACTGATCTGGAAAACTAATTGTAGTGGCTTTTCGGGGTTGTAATTATTGTCATTGAAATATGTTAAAAACTTCAATGTCTAGATGGGTTAATCCAACCCATAGAAATTTCATGGGTTCTCACAGAAATAGAGTTTTTGAGGAGCAAGGGTAACTGAATAGCAGGGCTGTGGGGGGATCTCTCTCATTGTCTCTGTATGTGCCAGTCTCAAAGTCCTCTTCAGTTAAAGTTGCTGCTTTTGTAAGTATTTTGGCACTAGACTTGCACAAAACAGGCTGTGTTTAAAAAATGCATCAATACAGCTTATTGTATTGATGAAGCTTTATACAGGCGCAGACCGAGACCAACCAAAAGAGTTGCTGTGATACCCACTGCCTGTTACTCACAATATTGTCTTTCTCTCACTCTTATCACAGTATGTCACTGACTACAAGATGATTTTTGTTGGAAATGGAACCAACGGAACCCTCAGCTATGAGAAGGTACATTATGAAATACATGTTGCAGCAGCCAGTAAGTGTGCTGATGTATCTGTCCTCTCTAATGTGACATCTCTGTCATATTAGCATTGATTCTTTACAGTTTGTTTATCAGAATTAGTCACAGAAGATGTCTCTTTTTCAAAATGTTACTTTAACCCAATCATATTGCATTTCGTAAGGTGAAAGTCTAAATCCAGTTGGGCCTCTTGGCAAAGACTGTTGGCTGATTTTATCCCAGACCACTCGCTAGCGTTGGTCGTTTGGCAGCCTTGAATGAACTTGCTGTTTGTTTGCACAGTGCCAGGGTTGACGCAGCCAGTTTAGCTGCTTCTAAACTTCTGAGCACTCAAGCAGCTGAAGATGGTAAGCCTTTCTCAGAGCTGCTTTTTATGAGACAAAGGAGTAGATTTTAAGAATGCCTCAGAATGTGCAGTATTTTTGTACAGTTTAATAATTAACATTTATTAATTTTCTGTCATTTAATAAGTAAAATCATATGTTAGATGTAGTCATACCTGATAAACAATTAGCCTTCCCATAGGTCATTGTGTCTTCATCACATCCTGGCTCGGCTAAAATGTGTCATATCTGTTGGTGCAAATATTTGGGGAAGCCCTCAGAAGGTCCATAATCGCTTAAGTAGGGCTTTCAGAAAGCCCAGTGCTGTGTGCCAAGTGATGAGCCATGCCTGGATATCTGTTGAAGCTCAGAACAAGAGAGGGATTCAGTTGAGCGCTAACACAGTCTTGTTAGATCTGCATCACTTTGTGACCCCATTGCCACCAACACATTTTGTCCTTTGAAAATCACTAGTCCATCCACAATCAGATCAGGATCAGTAATGGGGAACATGCCAATGCACCAGTGCATGGAAACATTTGTTCCTTCCATTGTTCCAGAGTAGTGGGTTCCAAATTTCAAGAAAAGGCTGAAAATGTCCATATCATAATAAATGATTGTCCACTTGTGTACCGTAAGCCACTACTTTATAGAGTAACAATGATTCTGGTGGGTTGCAGGTTCCTTATGGAACAGATTCAGAGGGAATGAATATTCTAGGCCTTGTTCTCTTTGCTATGGTTTTTGGAGTTGCTCTGAGAAAGCTTGGAGCAGAAGGGGATGAACTCATTCGTTTCTTCAATGCCTTTAATGAAGCCACCATGGTGCTGGTGTCATGGATCATGTGGTAAGTGAAGATCTATAATCCAACTATGCCTGAGACACAGATCCCTTAATGTTAAAAGTAGATGCAAATTTACTTTTGAAAAACTGTATTTTACCTACTTTAACTGCTTTTAACCTTTGTGTTTTGTTCTCCAGGTATGTGCCTTTTGGCATTATGTTCTTGGTAGGCAGCAAGATTGTTGAGATGGAAGATGTGGTTCTGTTGGTCACTAGCTTAGGGAAGTACATTTTTGCTTCTATCCTGGGCCACGTCATCCATGGTCTCATTATCTTACCACTCATATACTTTGGATTCACTCGTACAAATCCGTTCAAATTCCTGTCTGGTCTCATCACACCTTTCACAACAGCTTTTGCTACCTGCTCCAGGTAAATTGTTATATTGCTTATATCTCTGAATGTTGTCCTATAAGCAATTGATTGAGCCATATCTTTGAGTAAAGCAAATAAGTATTTGTACAATCTGTTTGTAATTACATTACATTGGTTGTTTTCTCTGCCTGCACAGTTCAGCGACTCTGCCCACCATGATGAAGTGCGTAGAGGAGAACAACGGAGTCGACAAAAGAATCAGCCGGTTTATACTGCCGATTGGAGCCACTGTTAACATGGATGGGGCTGCTATTTTCCAGTGCGTGGCGGCTGTGTTTATTGCCCAGCTTAACAACGTTGAACTCAATGCGGGCCAAATCTTTACAATTCTGTGAGTGCACCTCAGTCTTTTCCTTAAACAGCATCAGTATTCATAGCCACTTTGAACATTCCGTACACGTGACACTCTGTATCTAAACAAGGCAGAGATACTAAGCTTAATCTAAATATACAAGCAATGCACACTCACTGTTTTTGGAGCCTGTCTGGTTATGCTAAAGGGGAGTGTGTAAAATGATAAACTAAGGCCCTAATAGAAAAAGTTTGAAGGCATTAGCCCATTCAGGGTGCTTTAGCTACTTGTTTGTGATTTCTGTTTGTCGTCCTCCTAATAATGTTTAATAAAAAAAGATCTAAATTACTTAATAATTGCTTTTTCACAGGGTGACAGCCACAGCATCCAGTGTGGGAGCGGCCGGCATTCCAGCTGGGGGAATCATCACCATCGCTATCATTTTGGAAGCCATTGGTCTGCCAACCCATGACCTGTCACTCATGCTGGCTGTGGACTGGATTGTGTAAGAATAGTTTAAGAGCCTCTCTTATTTCACTCCTATTATGTAAAAGCAAATCATGATAAGGCTGTGGATATAAATATCTCTAATTCTCCAATTCTAATCAAGGTACTCAGGATCACTGCTGAAAAATATAAGCAGGTGTTTTTGATTAGGGTTATAAGTAAACTCAGTACAGGACAGTGGTTCTGCTGGACTGGACTTAAACAGGCCTACATTATATCTTTATGTATTGCACCCTTCCACATCCTTATCGTGAACACTGACAATTATAGGTTGTATAAATCTTTTCCATTAAGTAACAAAGACATTAAAAATTATTAAAAGTTATTTTGAATGTTCTAGGAATGGTCAAAATGTATAGTTTTATAGACATTGTATTAACGTTACTGCTTGGTTATAAAATGTTATTCAAACATTTTGTTAAGTTTTTTTAGTGTAAAGCTTCTAAATAATCTTTTAACGGTTCTTATAAGTGGTGTGTCCATTTTTATGATTTGTGAGGTCCAAACGTTTTGCCAGGAGTTTAGTAATTTTGTATTAACATTCTGTGTGTGTATGTGTGTGTGTGTGTGTGTGTGTGTTTGTGTGTGTGCGTATGTGTATGCATGTGTGTGCGTGTGCGCTCGTGTGTGTATGTGTGGTGTTTTAGAGACCGCACCACCACTGTAGTAAACGTGGAGGGAGATGCTCTTGGTGCTGGCATCCTTCACCATATTAATGAGCAAGAGATGAAGAAACATAGACAACAACACCAGCAGCAAGAGGAGCAAGAGCTTCACGAAGTGAAGGTGGAGGTGGTGGCTAATGTCCAGGCAGAGGAGGAGACCTCCCCTCTCGTCACACACCAGAACCGAGGAGACAGCTCCTCAAGGGAAACACTGGAAGACACGGATGGTGTGGAGTCTGTGCTCTGAAGTTTTGACTCCCGTCACCTTTGATCTCTTTGTCTCCTACCCTTAAAACCACTATGGGTGTCATGCCACCAATGTAAGGTTACTCAGATATGTGGGTTAGAATGCTAATGGTCAGTTTGGTGTTTTATATACATAGTTTGAAGTACATAAAAAAGAACAGCTTTCATTAAGATAATCTTATTTGTTTGTGCCAAAATGATTTCTTATCAGATGCTGTTGTTGGGAGTATGGCCTAGTTTACAAATATAGCATAGTTATCATAGTTTAAAATGTATTTTTTTAGTTTTTCAAGCAGCTGTTTAGTAAAGAGATGGAAGTAATGAAAATCGTTCACAGAATGAACTTTTGCTCTGTTTGTCTGTTACATTTTAACCTACAGTGTGAATCATTAACCGTTATAAAGATGGACCGAAAAGTATTTGCTGTAAATATTTGTGTCACAAATGGCAAATCAAGTGATATGTGGTATGTTCTGGTAACTGTGATTTATTCGAGACTGCATCACTACTGTATGTGCATGTGTGCTTGTGCTGAATGCTTAAGAATTTTAAGCTGATTTAGAGCGTGATTTTAATTTTAATACTTTTTATTTTAATTGAGTGTCATACTTGGAAATTGATAGACAACTCAGGGTCACAGGTGATAATTTCACCTGATGATAAAAACCTGTCAACTATTTCCTGATAGATCTACATTCTCTATAGCTACATATTGTATTTGTCCCGAGAACATCATGGGTGCTAGTGACACCATGTGGACAGTGTGATTATAAGCATAGACTTTGTCATGCCATTTTTCTACATCTTTATGCCAGTAAAGTTTTGCCGTTAGTTAAACAGGAAACAATTTAAAATCCGCAATTTGAATGTAATTTATTAATTGTTTAGGGTTTTTTGTACCACATCAAAAATTATTTTCTTAATCTGTTGCTACCAAAAGGATCACATGTGAAAATATTTAGATGAACCCTAAACGCTATTAATAAGCTATTGCACGAATTAATGTGATTTTGGTATGTGTTTTACTCCATGTATCTTTATTATTCTTA
The DNA here is from genome assembly GCA_036877625.1 of Ambastaia sidthimunki. Lineage (NCBI taxonomy): Eukaryota > Metazoa > Chordata > Actinopteri > Cypriniformes > Botiidae > Ambastaia > Ambastaia sidthimunki. Next base: position 71 of record JAZGTK010022704.1, on the reverse strand, counting down.
TGTAACTGTAAGTTATCGTTTGTCTATGCTTACCATTAAATCAAAAGCATTTGTTTTCTGATTTACATTTA
>JAZGTK010022702.1:0-10188 GCA_036877625.1 Ambastaia sidthimunki | reverse complement strand
GGTGTCTTGCTCAAGGGCACTTCAGTTGCTATCTGCCGGCACTGGAATTGAACCAGCAACCTACTGATTACAAGCCTGACTCACTAACCAGTAGACCACAACTGCCCCCCACAACTGTTATAATTTAATAACATTTTAATATGTATATTTATTTTACATGAAAATTGTGATGGAGAAAGTGACTCTTGGTAAATCTTGACAGTAAAGTGTCATTTTGCAGGTGGAAGTAGCTTCGCTGTCAGTAACATCATTGTGTTGTTATGCCCGTATTGAGAAAACAACCCATTTACCAGCTGAATGTTAGCTGTGTGATTGTACCTCTGTCATTTTAAAAACTGATGTTATCTTGCATCACAGCAGAAAAATATCCTCCTGAAGTTTAGAAATGTGTTGATTTAAAAATGACTGATGGATGTTGACAACATAATAAATCATTGAATATGAGAAATTATAATACAGACTGCATTATCATTGGCTTCATCATTTCAGGTTAATCATCCCAAGACATTTTAAGTGGCTAATTAAGATTGGGCCACTCAAAGATCTCCAGAGTTCCTTTGAGATGATACAGGGCCAGAGAAAGTTCTTCAGAGGTGCTTTCACTGAATGTGAAGTTGTTTAGGAAGTGATCTCCTCTTGACTTTCTCTTTACAGATTCCTAATTAGAAAGACCAACTGCAAGAAACAGAGGCTATCTCCTCAGCTTTGTGTTCCTGGTGTGTCAGTTGTCTTGACAAGCTTTATAATGAAGAGTCCAGCTGGAGGTGTGAGGTGATGAAAACACCTTTTGTCTTTTTTTACCTGTGTAATCTTCAAGTCGAAAAGCTTTTGTAAATGTGGGAGTTACTTGACTCTTTCTGACACTCAAGTGCTTTCTGAAGTGCTGACTGAAAACCTGCATTGATGGTGTCAACACCCACTTGAGCAAAATTTGTTTGAGCTGCAGATCATTAGTAGGATGGTGGTGGTGTTCCTAAACCCAGCTTAAATGAGTGAGCAGCCCGCCAGGCGGCACTTCTGAATTCCCCAGAGATCTGCTTTGTATTCCACAGAATGTACCCAGACTCCCAGACCTTTTGGGAAATCAATATACTGAAGAATGCTCGTCTAAAGCCACAAAAATAAGACATAAGCCCAAAGTATTTTAAGTAATTGAGCTCTCTTGTTTCAGACTTCTGTGTATGATGTTTGACTTTCGTTGGTGTGAAGGTGTTGCCAGGTTGTTTTGTCGAGGTTTTATTTTGATGTCACCTGTTCTTGAGAGATTAAACAATGATTGTGGCTGAAGGCAGAACTCATGAGATGGATGATTTTTTCGTAACACCATTTTGATGTCTGTTAAAGCGTCAGGAGGTGTGAAATAGGGCAGAGGAGGTGTGTGTTTGGAGGTGTGTGTTATACCTCCAGATATTGTGCATGATTCAGTGCATGTTATTCTATGGAAAAAAAATCAAATATGTGGACTTATTAATTTCTGAAATGTAGTCTTCCAACAGCTTTAACTCCCTGTTCTCATTAACTCCGGCCTGCAGCGCAGTGTGGAGTGAGTGTGTGTGTGTGTCTGGAGTATTTCTGAGATGGGTCGGTACAGAGATAACGGGTGCTGAGAGGAGATCTAGAAGCTGGTATCTGAAGTAAGTGAATGAATGAGTGATCTTTAATGTCACATGACTAAAACAGCCCTCAGTGATGTAATGGATTAAATAACACCATGTTCATCACATTTTTTTTGACCCGGGCCAATAATAAGCCACCTAGAGCATCTTGGCAAATGCGTAGCAATGCCCTGGCAACCACCCACAACTGTTTTCATTTTGATGATAATGGAAACAAATGGATAAAAGCCTCTAATGCAGAGTTTTAGATTTTTGGAAGAATTATGCTTGTTTTTTATCTGTAAGAGCACATTTCCCTGAAAAGCCTTGCTGGCGTTTCATTATTATGTTAACAAATTACGCCGTCATTCTCTGTAGAAACCCCTGAAGTCACAGCGCTCAGAGCGTATCGGCGCTCATTTGCTAGATAAACAAGCAATTACTACACTTTATTTTAATGACTTCTGGTACCCTCTGATCCTCACCACTGAATGTTTTCCTCGTGTAGCTGATGCTTTACAAACACAAATACCCTGATGTCAAGTCAGAACCCTAAGCACTTCTTCAGCACTATTCAGATGGAATTAGTTTTAATTTGAGTTTAAGCTTAAGTTAGAATCGCTGTCATTATTGCTAAGGTGGGCGTGTCTTACCTATACAAGGTTGTTATTAAAGCCCCTTTAGAAAGTCCTCAGTGTTTAAAGAGTTGTTCATGTGTAGCTGTTGGCGAATGGTTTCATTCAGTTTGAGTTACAGTGTTTGATGAAGTGTGGAAAACACGATATACAGCAGTAAGAGAGATTTCTGTCTGGACAGGGTTACATTTCTCCCAGGACATTAGCTGAAAAACTGTGTCATTTCATCTTACAAAACACAGATTCAGTATCTGGGTGGAATTAAAATCACTGTGAAGTACTTCATAGTTCCTCTCCAGAGAATCAGTTCCATCTGTATATATAGAACTTTTATGTAAATTCACCTCTCTGAATATGAGTCATCTCTGATTTATGCCTCATTTCTAACATAAAAACATACATTTTAGCAGCACTTGATTTGACATTTACTTAATATTTAAATATTTGCCCTAAAGAAATGAGTCTGGTTCCCCCTGATATTTCCTATCATGTTAACCAGGGTTATTAATTTTGTGTTAGTAGGATTAATTAGACAGTTGCAGGTGTTTGTTAGTGTTCCGCTGAGTCTACCTCTGTCTAATTAGTGAAAAATATGTTCTCTTTAGAGAACAGCTGATTACATTCCAATTACCAACCCACAGTGATTAGTTTGTGGTTATCTCTTAACTTCCCTGTTTCTGTGCTGTGGGTCATGCTCCTAGTTAACTCACTTTGAACCCTATGAAAAGTGACATTTAAAGCAGTAAGTGCAGAGACTATTAATGCTGTGCTGAAGCTGATCTGTGACCAGTGCCGGGGTCTCCACGCAGTAAAGCTGGTGATTCCACTCAGCCTCTGGGAAATGTATTTCTCTGTCAGGCTGTCAGATTAGATTGGGTGCTCGGCCGTCCCTCACAGCTCTCAGCTCATCAAAGATTAAACACGCAGACTGTTTGCTTGCACTGAGCAGGACGAGTGTGTACCAGGAACAACACAGAGGCAGAACATATATGCAGATTTGCTGACAAACACAGTGATGAGAGTCTTGGGTCTTTTAAAGCAGTTGCAGCATGTCAGCAAGTTGCGTAACAAGTTGCTTATGTAAACATTATGAAGGATGTTTGGGCAAAAAAAAGTGTCATCATTTACAAGCTGTGACAACAATTTTTAAGCAATACTTTAGTTTTCTTCAAGCAGCTCAACAGCTTGCGGTGAAGAACTATGAAAGGATTGTCAGTAAAGCACACACTTATGTAATGTCTGAAAGTCAAACACTGGATCATCTCACAGTCTCCCACACAGATGTGTGTCTGCCTAACAACACCTTCCTCTGAGTGGAATCACCTCTTTCATTTGTAAAGGTGACAGCAGATGGCTGGTTTCTCTGAGCTGCTAACTGATAATTACATTCTGTTGAATTGATGAGAGGAATTGTACTGTGTAGTATCTTTATTTAGAATATTGTTAGGATCATAACAATATTCAACAACAACAACATGTTGAAACGGCTACTTCTAGATACTCATGCGTTTTAACAGTGAGGGCACTTGTTCTCCGTCTGGTTAAAATTTCCTCTGTGTTGCACCTCGTGCAGCACTTTTGTAGTGATGTGGATGCGTTTACATCCCTCCCAATGATCTTCGAGTCAGGACAGTGTTAGGTCAGAGGCAGCAGGTACGAGAGAGGTGTTGGTATGAATTCTTGTTCTGTCCCCGTGACGAGTGGAATTACTGTGTGTTCTCCTCCAGTGGACTGGGACTCACAGACACTGTCCTGCAAATGTCACGGGATGCTGACTGTTAACTAACCACACCAACTCAACACGGGTCGTATTTAGAGGAAGATTTAATATAAGCACAGAAAGCCCATCACATTGACATTACCAACATCTGAATGTTATTGATTCATTCTATGTGTGTGTGGAGCTGTAGAGCGTCATATAACGTGTATTGTTTCAAATGCAACAGTGTTGAAGTCACTGATGGGAAAAAATGAAGCATTGTGCAGTTGAGGTGACCTTTAGATTTCACACGGGCGTCTGTTAAACGTCTTGGAAGGTCACAACATTCCATGAATCATGGCTGTAGTTTGACAAAGCTTTTTTCTCTTCATCTTTCTCTTTGCAGAACATTTTCACGTTCTTGTTTTTTTACATATGAATGGAAGAGCGCTTACAGAATTCAGAGCTGTGACAGTACGCAGATAAAATGCAGCTCCCTCTGCAACACATGGTTATGACTTTCATGCATATTCAGGTGGAAGCAGATAGCCTTTAAAATAACGTTCTCCGAGCGTTCTCTGGTGACTCATGACTGGTGAACAGTAAATGCAGCACCACTCAGACTCTGGCTGTGTTGAATTGAGACACGTTTACATCACACTGTTTTTTAATTAATACTAGTGTAAGTGATAATATATGATGATATATACATGCGTTCTTGTCACATAACCTGACTGGGTTTGTCATGTGAATTTGTGATTTCAGCCATTATAGGAATTTATATATTCCCCAAAAATCAGCAGAAAGTGCAGGAAAAGTCAGCAGTTTTAACCTGGGCCAGATAATGAGTCACAAAATTGTGTTCATAATTACTTTCAGTTTATGCATACGGCTCATTTGCATTAGGACACTATACATGCTATATACTGCAGCAGTGTGTCTCCACTGTCCAGCAGAAATCAGCCTGTAGTGTTTTTCCCAGCACAGATTGTGTGGGTCGAGATGCTGTATCACATTCATCTGAGTGAGTGTCAGCACTATAAATCACATGAGCTCTGGTACTGTCACAGATCTCTCTGTAAATTCAGCCTTCATTCATTCTGCATGAGTGTGATTATGAGAGAAAGTCACTTTGGCTCGGGCTCATGTCAGATTCTTCCGTGTGTACGTTCAGTGCGGCCACACAAGAGAAGAAAACCTCTTCAGCTGAGATGTGAGATTTCACTTTGAACTGATGAGGGAAATAGATCAATGAGAGAGAAATTGTCAACACATTTTCTTCTGTATTGTTCTCACAGGTTGCACTCTGCCAGTGTACAGTGTGTAGTCAGATGTACAAATACACACTGTCAGAGCCATACCTGGACCCTCATCTATAGCTCACTGGCTGTGTTTTCATGCATGCTTTCACTGGTGCAGGGCAGAGGTCGTTCTTTAATGCATGAACTTCACAAACGATTTCTCAGATGTCTTCAGTTAAACACAGCATGGCTGATGGTGATCTGTAGCAGACGGGGCTGGTCAGGTAGTGAAATGAGGTGAATTAATAGCAGTCCTGTGGTGCAGTGCTTGATGCTTTACACCTGCCTTTCATTCTGGTGTTTCTCACAGGATGGTGTTAATTGTGACTCTGTTCTCTCAGGAAATGAGTCTTCCAGTTTAATTTGACTGACATATGTTAAGATATGACAGACTTATTTATAGCTCATACGAGACGTCAGTCCATTTTTTTATTATTCAGCACCAGCAGTGACTAACTGTTATCTTTGCATTTGCAAACTGCAGTTAGTGGTTAAACAGCAGCTTGAGTGCAGTGTTCCAGTAAAACAGGGTGTTAATGATGTTTCCAGTGTAGCTGATCTATTGATTATATTGGGAGTGATTTGCGTAGAATATGTTTTAAATTCTCAGTGAATGAACTGAAGTGAGTAACTGAGAGTTACAGCTATATTACCTGACAGAAAGGAGCAGGATGTGTGTAGTTCTGGTCTTCAGGCTCTGACTGGCACACTCGCCTCTTGTCTTGTTTGTAGCACAGGGAGAAAAAACAGCTAGTTGAGTGGGAGCTGCAGGAAGAGGTGGTGTGTGTGGAAGATTAGTGCTGTGTGCCGGCTTCCCCGGGGAGAAGTGTGAGTGCTGAGAGCCAGTGAATGCCTCCAGCTGTAGTACTGCTCACGGGTTAACAAAAGACCCAGTGTGCCCTCCGAGCTGAAGGTCAGCCACCTCATCCTAGAGACAGAAACTGCAGCAATCTCACCTCTGAATGTTGCTAAGAGCGTGTAGAAGCACAGAAATGTGCATTTCCTGCACAGAACACACGCAGCCTGTTAATGAGGTGATTGTCTCCGTCACGCAGATCTGTGATCAGGAAAGGTGCCTGAGCATTCTGGATAGGACATGGGTGTTAATAAGACAGCGGCTATTCTCAGCATTAGATCAGAGTGTTAATGCGCTGGTGTCACCTATAGTTGAGCACAATGAGGACCAGTGCTTTTACAAGCATAGTATTGTTATAAGTCTAAAGTCAGTAATTTTGGGGCATTTATTACGTACTGTTGATAATACAATGCATATTAAATTGACCCAGACTGCAGAAGAAAAGCACATTTCACTAGAGCTCAGTGCTGGTATTTTAGTGCTGCATACAGAGACATTTGAATTGCTACCACAGGCCCATTTTTTCAGTGTCATTTATTTTAAACGTGTCACATGCAGTTTTATGTGTTGATGGCAGCTACAAAAGAATCTTGCAGATTTGTCCTCAGTAATTCTGTATAATCTGAGATTCAATCAGTGCTTCCACAGGCAGAACAATTTCACATGAGACGTGACTCATCAATAACACTAGCAGAGCTGCTGCACTCATGTTCAATGCCATAACAGCTGCTTAATCATTTTACTCTTCATACGTTTTAGCATCATCTTTATCATATTAATACTGGAACTGATTTGGTTTACAGTTTAGCTGAATTAGTTTTTTCTTGTTTATTTCATTGAAGCTGAACTGTAATTATTGGTGTTAGTCAGGCATCACTGTTATTATTGCTCATACACGAACATTTAACCCACAGTAATGAACTTGACACACAGCTCTCTCACACTGCTTATGATCAATGATGCCTCAGATTGTTGAGGAAAGCTGCTGCTATATTTTCACAAGTCATTGGAGCTCGCTGAAAAATGTCTATTGTAATTCTGAAAGGATCTAATTTCATTTCCACTGTATCCGATAAATAATGTTTCGTAGTAAAAAGTTATGATTCATTATTCATATATTAATATTCATACTGCCATGTGCATGAGGTTTCCTGCACAGAAAGGCATCAGGCGTGTGTAACCTTTTCATAAGCCAATCAGACGTGAGGATAGATCTCAGTTTATGAATCTGTTCTGTTCTCTGTCGGTCAGACAGGAAACTGCAGCTGTGAGTTCGGTCTTCTCTGTGTGTGCTGTTACAGCAGGCACCATATTTACCATATTTATATACCATATTTATATACCATATTTATTCTCTGTATGTGCTGGACAGTTATAAAGAGTATAATTAAGCAATATGCAAAAATGGTCTATATATTTATCAGTTTGGGATTTTGCTGTAATTTGTGGTGCTGGTGTGAGTTGTTAACACAAGGTGGCAACAAAGATCTTATCCTGAAAGCTTTTTTCTGTTTTTTCATTCTGTCCATGGTTTTACAAGTTCAGTCCATCAACACTGTTTTGCCATGTGATGAAATGTTATCTGTAAGTTTAGGCAGTACAATCATCGGTTGCTATGGTAATGATGCAGGCGTCAGCAAGCTGCCAGGGGACATTTTTCATACTGCGACCGGTGATGATAGCTGCAAGACTGCTGCTGCGTTTACGCATTTGTGATGCATCAGCCGAACCGGATGACCTCTGTGATGCTTGAGTCCTGTTTGATTCTGTGCTAAACCAGCATCATAAGACGAGTAGTTTATACACACACACTCAAAATCATAGAATAGGTGTAATATTTACAAATATCAGACATATCTTTAACCAATATCAAACAACATTTCAATATTAATGCTTTATGAATATGGATTAGATTGCTTTAGTACAGAACAGATGTGTAATTGTTTACATTGAGACAACAGTAGTACAAATGAGAGATGCAGAAACTGATCATCATGTGGTCTTCTGCTTTCATTAGTGCTTTCTTCATTACCACAGATCGTCTGGCATCCTTCACAGACTCTGTGTGTCATGATTCATCTGTTCTGAATCTGAAATCAGCTCATTATTTCAATCATGAACATGGACTTTAAGGCAATTCTTAAGTTGTTTGAGATTGCTAATAAGTTTAAAATAAACTTTTTTTTTTAGACCTGAAGAGCTGTTGAAACTTCTTCAGCTTTCTTTCATCTGTGTGCTCATGATGCTACATTTAGCAGCACAATGTTCAGCAAGTTTCATACTGACTCTCTAATGTGCACAGCTGTGTTTTGTAAATGTTTGACTGTTCAGTGCTTTGGATCTTATTTAAAGAGACAGTTTACCCAAAAATAAAAGTCATAGGGGTTACATTATAAAACACGTTGATTAGCCTTATTTGTATCCTGATCATGTATAGAAATCAGAGAACGGGTATATGCAGAAATATTTAAACTGTCTCAGTATTTCCTCAAGTTAAGCCAGCTCATGATATCTCAAAGCATCTGTGTTCGTTGGCATTAAAGATCAGCTTCATGTTGACCTCTGTCAGGTTACACTGCAGAAGATGCTCTGACATCAGACGGGTAATGAAGTCATTTGATTGGCTGACGGGTAATGAAGTAATTTGATTAATCATATTTGACCTCTAGTGTAATCTTGACTGGTTTAACAGCTGGTTAATTCATGCACCTGTTTAAAGACATCAGTCATTGCTCTGCTTGAGTGAATCATACACAATCATAATTGTTTTACACAGCAATATAACTGTAGTGGATCTGTTCAACCCATATACCTTTTATACTCGCTTTCAACTTTAGGATGAAAAATAAACTTCCTTATAGATCTTTTATTATATTTAAGTTGATATATTTATTACTTTATGTCTGTTAAATGTTAAGCCCATCAGAACGGGAAATAAGTGGTGATAACACTGGCCCCTTCTCGTCTGTGTGTGCACATTGTGTGACGTGTTTACAAACGACTGTTCTTGTGTGCTGCTGGGAGAGACGGTTTATTCAATAACCAGCATCATGTGCTCTCAGTGTTGTCTGTTGGTACAGCTGACGGGCGAGTCTCCTTTACTCCATGTGAGCACAGCTCTCTCTCCCTCACACGCTCTCGCCCCCTCCAAACACACGGCAAGCACACAAGTGCTCTTCCAGTCCTCAGTCTCTCTGACCGTGCTGAAGTGCCAGCTGGATTTTCCTGGAGGAGAGAAAACTAGGATCTGCTTTCAAGACCTTTTCCGTCACCTCAAGTTCTCAGCTGACATCACTGGAACCATCTTCAGTGGAACACACACAAGCAGCAAGACAGTGACCCTTTGGTTTTTCAGCAATGGCTCAGCCTGGAGGCAGTCAGGACACGCTGGCCGTTCCCCCCAAGCAGCTGCACCACGGAGACCATGCAAGTTTGAACGAGGACCTGGTGCGCATCCTGAGAGAGAACCTGCTGCAACAGGAGCGTCCTCGTTGCCCCAGGGGTCGCAGGTCACCGTCCTCCGCGTCCCCCAGGTTGTCTCCCACCACCCTGTCACCACGCAATTCCCCCAGACTGCTTCGTCGCATGCTGCTTAACAACAAGATCCACAAGCAGCGACGCTTTACGGTGGCTCACACCTGGTAAGAGTTAGAATCACACTTCCTGTTTCCTGCGTCAGGATGCTGGACCTGCGGATTGTACCTTAATATTTCAATGACACTTGCTCTTCTGTGTCAGAGCATTTTGAAATGTTATCTGTTAATGTTTTCTGAATAACAGAGTCATGAATGGATGGCAGCTTTCAGTCTGTCATTGCTATAGTTTAAACATCGTGTACAAAACGTGTGTCAAAGTAACTGTTGATTCAATCCCCAATATTAAACGTGATTTTTCTATAAATTGTATTTTTGTATTTTTTGTTTTCACACCTGGTTTGTGAATTGGAAAAATGCACAGTTTTTGTGTTAAACCCATTATTCGTGTTTAAATCGCAGGTTTTACCTTTGCTCTAATCTGGAGCTTGTAGTTGTTCAGCTGTAGTTTATTTATTACCTCTTTATCTCTCAGAACATTGATTCTCCTGATCTGACCTCATAGCTTT